>JADGJA010000158.1:0-35473 GCA_027596035.1 Thoreauomyces humboldtii
TAGTCGGTTATGCAGTACTGTGCTCTGGGATGGAGCTAGAGAGAATGAGATGGGGAAGAGGGGATGTCCCCTGCGTACAGTACCTACGTGGAATGGATGTGCTGCGCCACCACATTGTCACAGCCGACCCATTTGCTCGGCACGTTTCCGCTTCTGGTCTCGGTCTCGGTCTCGGCACACTCGGTCTTGGCACACTCGGGTAGGATGACAGTCCGTTCCAGGACTTTATGCTCCTCAGCAAGGGAGAGGCATCTGCACGCCACTGCTCGCCCTGAGACTAGGACGTCGGGAAAACTTAGAGTCCGATCCAGGACTATGACAAGAGTATGTGGAGGAATATAAATTCTTTTTGGGGGAGATCAGTGCACTTGATCACGGTTGATAGTGTCATAAGGTGTGAGGCCGTCACAAAAAGTAAGTGGTTTTTATGGTAGGCAGTGCGGACGTCGCCGGTAAATTTGGAGCCTCGACTGCTGGAGAGAGGCCGGAGTCGCAGAAGGAGGACGGCGAAGGAAGCACGACGGTGAAGGGACGACGGTGAAGGGATGACAGCGAAGGGATGACGGTGACAACGGCGGTGACGGTGACGTTGACGGCGAAGGAAGGAGGACGGCGAAGACGGCGACGGCGAAGGAAGGAGGACAGCGACAGAGGGGAGAACAGCGACGGCGAAGGCAGGAGGACAGCAACAGCGACGGCGACGACTGCGACGGCGGCAACGGCGAAGGAAGGAGGGGGGAAGGAAGGAGGACGGCGACAGCGACGGCGAAGGATGCACGACGGTGAAGGGACGACGGTGACGACGGTGACGAAATGCCTAACTCCCTGAGATAGTATGTAGCAGAGGGAAGTCGGAAGTAAACTTCAGAGATCCGTGCTGGCAGACTCTAACGGCTAGGTGTATACACCAGGGCAGACTCTCAGGAAGCGTAGTCGTGACCTTGTCCTGCAGTGCTTGCCGAGAGGGTGCTCTAGACATCGCAAAAGAGCAGCAGTCAATACACAGCAGTTAAAGCCCGCAATTCACGGAGAAATGTACTCTGCGAGATGTACCCTGCGAGAGGGCCGGAGGCGCTCGAGGTAGCGAGGGAGGCGTGAGAAGATCGAGCGAGCGTTCCGATGGCGTGCGGAGCGAGCGTGCCAATGGCGTGCGGAACGAACGGGCCTGATGGAACCGAAGGAAATGCGGGAGATCTTGGGCGCCCTGTAACGTCGCAAAAGCTGCAGTTAACCAACGTGGAATCCCTCGAAAGTTCACGGCAAAGCACGCACGTTTTGTCCGACGGGGCAGAGGTCGCTCGTGGTCGTTCGACGTCACGAGCGTGCCAATAGCGTGCAGAATGAACGCACTCTGTTACGTGATGGAACGGAAGGAAATGCGAGAGATCTTGGAAGGGGACCCTGAAGGTCGAAGCGACTTCTGGGTCGTACACCTCGCACAGTTGGGAAGGTCACGTGGGGTCCAGAAATCAGGGCGCGCCAGGATGTCGAAGCGATTGCTATGTCGGACACCTCGGACAGGAAGTGGAAACCCCTCGCTCTATCGTCAAGTATCGATACCTTCAACCTTCTTCCCAACTATCACTACCGCACAGAAAATGAGTTCAGTTCAGGATAGGGGAGCTCCAAAGACGACCAGCATTTTGAATCGGGAATCGAGGAGAGGGCCTATTCTGGACAGCGCTGGTGACAAGGGAAAAGCGCCGCGCGCAAAACAAGGGGGTGTGCAAGAGCAGCGTTGTTGACTTCGGTTTGTTGAGCTACTGTACTTCGGTTTGTTGAGCTACTTCGGGTTGAGGGATGACATACCAAAGTTTGATCGTTTCTCATGATGGAAGAGGAAAGGGTGAAAGGTCGACGGAGAGGAATTTCCTAATGGAGCTAAATGAAAGTCAACGCGTTCGCGTCGCGTCCCGTTTGGCCCGTTCCCACTTGTTTTGGTTGATTCAGGGAAGGCAAGGGTCAGAGCAGAACCCATCCACCCAAGCGAGCCTTCGATCTACTAGTAGACTGACCCACCCGAGCATCACTCAACCATGGCAGTGAGTGATCTTTTGGGCGAGCCTCTGGCGAGCGTTTGGCCGTACTGAGGACCTCTCTTCCTCTACATCATTGGTGGCGCTCTGACGGTTTCGAACATGACAGGCCGGAGCAGGAGATCACAAGAAGGAGGACTTTCGCAAGTACCTCGAAAAGAATGGAATCATCGACGCCTTGACAAAAGGTGTGTGTCCCCACGAAAAGACTTTTCAATTCCAGGGTTCACGAACAGAGTCTATGGTGCTGAATTTCACATCCCTCAGTGCTCGTGGGTCTGTATGAGGAGCCCGAGAAGCCAGAGAGTGCCATGGAATACGTCAAGCAGTTCCTAGGCGGACCGTCCGACGTGGACGTCGAGGCACTGCGCAGCGAGAACGAGGAGCTGCAACGGAGAGTGGAGGAGCTGCAGCAGCGTTTGGACGAGATGAGTGGAATAGCTGGACAGGTGCGTTAGGGAGAAAAGTCTGCTTCGTGAGAACCACCGACATCGCACAGCATGTAACCCGATGTCTGCCTTTCTCTGTCGGCAGTCAGCGACGCAGGATACATTGGCGGGTGCATCGGCTGGTGGACAGCCCGCCGGACCAGTCGAGGGCGTTTCCACATGATGAAAACACATGTTCCTTCTGTGAAGAGATCTCGTCAGCGTTACGTTTTGATCTAGTCTCGGCGCTTGCCTACTTTCCTGAACATGATGAATGATAATACAACCTTGTCGGCGGGCAAAGTCGCGAAGTCACGATCTGTTGTCAATATCTTACCAGCGAACTGAGATCAAAGTATTTTGCTGTGAAAGCGGATGATATTCCAGAAAGATTACTAGACTAGAGTTGTGGGACGAATACAGAATGCAATAGTGCGGGGGGTAAGGAAGTGTGTTCTACACTACACTGAAAGAGATGGATCTATGGAAGAGCGGAAGCAAGGATGGCGTCGTAATGAGCGGCGTAGACCTCCTTGTTGTGCTTTGCCAGACGCGCCACTCGGATGGCGAGACCCTCGAGTTCGGTCTGCACGACGTCGAGACCGGCGGATGCCAGTGACTCTCGCTTGAAGACGCCCTTGTCCATAGTGTGACGGAGGGTCGCCTGGGTGCGACGAGCGAGGAGCGCAAACACGGGGTCCTTGTGGGCCAGCGTCTTCTCCACCATGGAGCGGACGACCGCCTCCTGGTCGGAGGGGAGGGTGGAGGATGATGGCTTGCTGGCATTGAGCGCCGAGACAATCTGGAGGGCGAGGTTGTCGACGGTAGTCGCCGGGTCCTTGAGAAGGATGAAGAGGGTGTCACGGAGAGTCTTGATGGCGGAGGCGTTGTCGCGGAGGTCTCGAGATGAGTTCTTTGCCAACATGACCAGGGCAGCGACGATGGTGATGGCCTGTGCCTCGTTCTGGAAGCCGTGGAGGCGCTCGGCGTCGAGGAGGAGCGTCTCTGCAACCGTCGAGGGATCGATCGGCGTCGGCGCAAACACGAGACCGAGGAGAGCCTCGTTGTAAGCCGACTCGTATCCAACCCGGGTCGCACCCTGGATGTTCTCGGGGTTGCGCGCTGCGGCTACGGAGGCGACCGATCCTGCGGCTGACGAGAGCCACGCTCGGGTGTTCGTCAGCGACACCATGTTGGCAGCCAGAGCCTCTTCGAACTTTGCGCGCTCGTATTCGACCGCCTGCTGCTGGAGAACTGGTCGCAGAGCCTGCAGACGGTAGTTGGCGAGATCGAGCTTCATGTCATCGAGGACGCCGAGGACACGCTGGAATGCGTCGGCTAGGTCGATGGACTGAGAAACGCTGCGGATGGTGGCGTCCCGAATGGGAGCACAGAGCTCCAACATCTTTCCAGTAACATAGCCGAGGGACTTGGCAACGTCGAAGGTGCCGTTGGCCACCTGCTGACGAATGTGGTCCATGTCGAGAACGTCCTTGATGTTGTCGGCAAACTTGCCCTTCTCGGCGACCATAGCAAGGAGCGACTGTAGGAGAGAAGGACTGAGATTAATAGCGGCTACCGACCAAAGGGTGAAAACAACCTACGTACCTCTCGAATCTGCTCCATGAACGCCGGAACATGTTCCTGCATCTTTCCCTGGGCAAACTCCTGGCGCACAGCGTCGAAGAAAGCTTTCTTGGCCATGGCGCGGACCTGCTCCTCGAGCTCGCTACGCTTGGCTGGGTTGAGCTTGAAATCAGGGTCCATGACAAGCTCGTGGGCCAGCTGGGCGTTGCTGAGCTGAGCGCCGTAGCCGATAGCGGCCAGCTGCGGATCGGCGCGCTCCATCGACGATGAAACCACCTCCGGGACAACGGCTTCGACGGGCTTGGCGATGGCCTTTGGTGCCGGGACGGGGGCCGCGGGCTCGGCGAGGGTCGGTTCAGGAGATCCACGTGAAGACACGGAGTCGGATCCACGAGATGGTGCTTCGGTAGCGGAAGGGTAACGCGCCGGTGACAGCTGGATGCCGGAGCCGGTGAAAGGCATTGCTTCCAGCTCGAGAGACTCTCGCACCCGCTCACGTTCCTCGGCCAATCGCTGCACGCACTTGTCGCCAAACTTGACGAGCTTGTCGCAGAGCTGCGTCTGATGCTCAGTGACGCGGGGTGCCCACTCGACGTCGGCGAGCGGCTGATCCTTGACGGACAACCAGAGTCGTTCGAGCTCGAGGAAGTGTGCGATCATGCCGTCGGTGATCTTGCGAGAATCGTTGTCCTTCCAGCTCTGGAATGCGTCGTAGTAAGCTGTCCAAACGTCCCAGAAGCGCTCCGTCGAGCGGTGCCCGGCGCCGGCCATGAAGCCGGAAGACCACGCCTCGAACATGCGGAGCATCGTCTGCGCGGTGCCGCTGAGGGCCTCCTCCTCGGGGCCCATGGATGGCATGAGCTCGGATGGATGGGCTGCGAGCATGTAAGCGCTCAGGAAGACGCGAGCAGGGTTCTTTCGTGAAACGCGCGGGCCGGGTGCCATCCTCTCGAGACGCAAAAGGATGCGCGAGACGACCTTGATGAGGGGTGGCGCCTGCATGTTCTTTACAAGCTGCATGAAAGGGGTCTCGTAGGCTTTGTCGAGCGTCACGTTCAGGGCGGCAAAGATCTTGAGAGCTGGTCCCATCTTGGACTTTCGCCACCATTGCTGGATGCAGACGACCGAGTCGGTCGTGTGGAGCTGGTCGGAAGAGCGAGACTCTGCCAGACGGGATCGCGGGGTGGTGAGAAGACGGAGACGGCGAAGGGAGGTGATGGTGAGACGCTCGTCGAGGGCGGCCTTGCGGGCGGCGGTGACGGATGCGAACCGGTCGGCCTGCGACTTGGCCACCTGTTTGGCGTGAGCGACGGCTTCCGCGCAGATGCGGACCTGACGCTCGAGGATGGAGTTGCGGTTTCGCTCGGCGGTCAGGAGCGTCTCGGTCATGCGGGCTCGCTTTGCGGACGAGTCTCCCGACTCGCGCTTACGCGTAGCGGCGCCGACGGCGCGCACATGCGATGACCGACGCTTCAACCGACGAACGCGGTCCTCGATGAACGCGGTGTGGCGGTCGCTGGCCTGTGAAGACTCGGACACGCTGCGAGGGTGGCGAGCCATGCGCGCCTCGACGTGGAAGGGCTTCCCGGCGGGCTGCTTGAGGGACAGAACGTCAACGACAAAGAACCCAGTGTTGGTAGTGTCCTCCATCGTTCTCGCAGATAGGATCGGGGTGGGCGAGGATGTGCTGGTAACGAAGAGTGAATACGAGGAGAGTAAGCTTCCGGCCGGGGGTGGTAGAGATTTGCTAAATAGGCTACGACGAGAGTTGAAGAAGGATGATGGAAGGCGACCGAATCGTCGAGGAGGAAAAGAGTTGAGATGGTGATGGTGGAGACGGAGAAAGGCGATGGGGGGATGGCGAGTGCTCTCTGTTGATAAGTATCCGCTTTCTTGCCTGTTGACGGGAAAGGATGAAGCAAGGGGGAAGTGTTGATGCGTGAATACCACGTGCGGAGTGTTGGGTCGTCGATGCCGAGCGTGGAGAGAGCGAGACAGCGAGCGTACGGGCAAAGGGAAACGGCGCGGAACGAGGCTTTTGCCTGAGGGAAAGGTAAGGAGAGACGAGTGACGAAGGCGAGGCGTTCACACAAAAAGGGGGGTTGCAGCGAAGGGAGGGAACACTTCGACGCGTGCCCAGCGCCCTGTTTTGGAAAAGCCCTCCGCGGTCGTGACTCATGGATCGTGACAAATACCACCAGCCATATCGGCTTATCCGGGTACCCGAAACTTCACAAACCTACCCCAATGACCGCATACGAACGAGGTGATTGAAAGCATTCAGCATGCAAAACACGGTTTATGCTGCAACCTTTAAAAAACACGCTGAACATTCGCTTCCAATTCGAATGCAAAAAGGAGTTCCCCAATTCCACGACGCAGTCGATGCAGCGAGTAACCTGCGCATCATCCTTCATCGCATGGCTAACGCAGGAGGCTACTTTCCTTACTGGGAAGTTCTTATCCGGGAGCAGGAGCAGTCTGCATAGTACCGTATATCGATGTCTGCATACCGCAGTCTGCATAGCACTGTACATGCATGTCGATCGATGTCTGTAATCGGATTCTCTGCACCTCTAATGTTCGACAGCAAGTCACACATCGATTGTTGCCTCCCCCTCGGACCGTTCTTCCCAGCGACGACCGTTGGTTCAAAACCCGTCATCTCTTCGCTTCCCAACTCACAACGCATAACCGTCGTCGGGAGTTCTAGACTCGAACATTCCCAGGCATCGTCAAGCACATCCCACCCGCTCTTCCGTACCTTCGACTGTATCCATCAATCACTACTCTCACATCGATGCATATTTCCGCCCTCCGCTGCCTTCCTTCTCGCGGGCTTTTCGCATGTCGATTGCCAGTGGCCACCGCCTCGGCCGCCAGTGCTCGCTCCTTCGCCACCGCCGTGACACCTCACTCTCCTTCTACTACTGCATGCTGCGCTGCCGGTCAAAGATGCCTTCATCTCGCCAGGTATCAGGACTTCTCATTTGCGCTTTCAGTTTTCCAGGTAGCTCTAACCCAACATCAAAACGCATAGCTCCGTCGCAGCATCGAGGACCATTCGCTCGACGCGTCTCACTGCTGCTAATCGCTTTGCTTCTGCCCGAGGATACGCGTCAAAATGTATGTTCTCCTTGTTCGTTACGCGGGTTTGGCCGATCCGAGGGCGCGATTCGGATCTTGCGAGCGAAGGCCGTGCAATGCTACGACATGAACCGTTCTCATACGAACATCTTTCTTGGGACCAGCTTATCCACCACACACCATCCTCGCCATGCCCGCGCTATCCCCCACCATGACGTCCGGCAACCTGGGAGAGTGGAACAAAAAGATTGGAGATGAGATTGTTCCCGGAGATGTTCTCGTGGAAGTCGAGACCGACAAGGCCACCATGGACTTTGAATGCCAGGAGGAGGGTTTTCTTGGCAAGATCTTTGTCGAGTCCGGAACGAAAGAGGTTGCTGTCGGCAAACCCATCGGCATCCTTGTCGAGAACAAGGATGACGTGGACAAGTTTGCTGACTACCAGCTGGAGGAGACTTCCGGAGGGGATGCACCCCCCGCGAAAGCTGAGGCAAAGGACGACAAGCCCCAGGAGAAGGCCAAGAAGACAGAAGAGGAGCCAAAGGAAGTCAAGGAGGAAGCCGAGAAGCCATCCAAGTCAACCGAGAAGGCCGCCTCATCCGCGTCTAAACCTTCCGGAGGTAAGCTTGTCATGGCACCATGCGAAAATGGACAGCGTAGTTTATGGCTCTTGCGAGAATTGGACGCATCCCAATCCGGTGATTGCTGGTCCAGTTTTGGTGCAAATCGCTTTCGAGTGGGCCGTACCGCAATGTTCAGCAAGCTTGTATTTTCGGAAACTGAAGCTTTCTTCCTGCTTTCTTAGGTCGCGTCATTGCCAGCCCACTTGCCAAGTCCCTTGCTGCGGAGAAGGGTATCGACCTCAGCGCGGTCAAGGGCACTGGTCCTGATGGCCGTATCGTTAAGGAAGATGTCTTGAATTACAAGGGTTAGTATCTTGGCGAACAACCTGCAAATTTCTGCGGTTCCCTCATTAATTCTCTCTTCTCATCTCAGCACCTGCAAAGTCTGCGACGAGCAGCGCCGCTAGCTCCAAACCCTCTGGTTCCTCCGCAGCGGCAGCACCCGCGCCAGGAGCCTCCTACGTCGACATTCCTTTGTCGAACGTTCGCAAGGTAGGGTTAATAAGGGCGTTTGCACATCTGAGTCTGTTCTGATACTTGTATTCCCGCCAGGTCATTGCTTCCCGTCTTGCGGAAAGCAAGCAGCAGATCCCGCATTACTACCTCACGCAGGAGATCAACGTTGACAAAATCTTGAAGCTCCGCGAAGTTCTCAACAGCAAGGCCAACGGCAAGTTCAAGCTTTCAGTCAACGACTTTGTGATCAAGGCGTCTGCCCTCGCTCTCAAGGCTGTCCCCGAAGTCAACAGCTCTTGGCAGGGAACCACCATCCGACAGTACGTCGACCTGATTTATTTCCCAGTCGAAAGTCTTTATTTCTCTGACATAAATCTGTTTTAGATTCAACAGCGCCGACATTGCCGTCGCCGTCGCCACGGACAATGGCCTCATCACTCCCATCCTGCGGAGCGCCGAGAATGCTGGCCTTTCCCAGATCTCCCTCTCTGTCAAGGAGCTCGCCGGTCGAGCCCGCATCAACAAGCTGCAGCCCAACGAATACCAGGGCGGAACCTTCACCATCTCCAACCTCGGCATGTACGGCATCTCTCACTTCACCGCCATCATCAATCCTCCGCACTCTGCCATCCTGGCCGTCGGCGCCGCCACCGACAAGCTCGTGCTGGACTCTGCCGCGGAGAAGGGATTCAGGAACAGCAAGGTCATGAACGTGACTCTCAGCTGCGATCACCGGACCGTGGATGGTGCCGTTGGATCCCAGTGGCTAACCGTCTTCAAGAGCCTGTTGGAAAACCCTCTGACCATGCTTCTTTAAACGACTACCATGCATGCTTCAACCACCCACGAGATGATGACCTGGATCTATTTGCGATTTCCCATTCAACACATTGTTCATTAGCCCGGCCCTTATCGTTTGGTTCTTTTTCGACGGCAGCTGTCATCCAAAAGCCAGAATCTCGCAGTGTGGACCTCGCCGGCAAGCGCTTACCATACAAAGCGTTCGGCCTGACTGCGGCATGACCGTTGGACAGCTCAGTTTTCCAATACTTATACACACTCACAATGGTGTGTGCACTTAATGCCCTGTAGTCTCGTGTCGTCTCGCTTGATGTAGAAGAAGCCAAGCAGCTACTTTGCAACTGGCCTCTCACGGAAATGAATTTCAACCAAAGTTTCCGCCCGCGCACGGTGAATATCCTTACTTCCCATTACTAGCATGCAGAAAGGGTCATCCTTTGAGTTGTTTGGAATCCAGGTGTGCAGGCCAGGTGGACCAGGTTGGTGCCAAACTCGGTTCAAAGCCTCACCGTCCCCAAGCCGCCACCTGTTAACACGTGACCCGGGTCACAACTTATAAGACCCGTCGCCTGCCTCTCTACCCCATGTGCCTTCCTGCCGGCCGTACCTGACAACACCCGCCGGGAGAGGAACGAACTGCTATTTCATGCCGAATTCTGCAACGCTCGAAGAATCCAAATCTAGCAGGGACAGAAAAACAGCAAAACCTTCTTTCAGGCTTGCAGAGACAGGCAGCAAGTTACCTATATGGGGAAAGTATCGACTGTACACATGACGATTGCCATGTCAGTCTCCCATGTGATTAAAAGTGACAGGCCTTCTATGTTCATCTACTGTGCTCCGTCGTCCACGGTCGTTTCATCCTCCACCTCTTCCTCCTCATCCTCTGCCTCATTGGACAGCTTCTCCGTTCGGTACTGCTCGTACAAAAAGTCGTGCGTGATCTCCTTCAAGTCCTGCAGATGAGAGCTCAGCAGCATGTAACGAAGTTTTGAAAAGTCGCAGTGTCGTGCATTGTCGACTGCGCCAGGAGAATCAGGCGAAGGCGTTAGAGTGGCGCTCTGATGATTTCTCCCTGCTAAATATTCTCGTAACATACCCTCGACAAGACCCCAGGGATATTGTCGGCATCGGAGTCTCCGCCCGTTGAGCACAACCTCGTCTTCACTTCCGACGATCGAGAAAGGGAGAAGGGCCTGGGGAAAGCATGAAGGGGTCAGCTGCTACGCGCTTCGGGAAACGATCCACAAAAAGCAGAACCTACCCTCAGCTCGTTGTTCTCTTCAATCGTCTCATCATCGTCCTCCTCATCGTCGTAGGGGAAGTTGTAGATTGGGATTTTGTAGTAAGCGATGTCTTCCATGACACGTTTCTTGAAACTGGCAAGCTCCGCAGGGCCCATGCTGTCCGACTTTGCGATAACGGGGATGATGTTTGCACGTACGCCCAACCTTTTCATGAACTCGATGTCGATTTCACGCAGACTGGAATGTGCAAGGGTCAGCGCCTGTGCGATATCCGGTCGCGAAAGACCCATGCAGCTTACGAGTGACCGGTTGGTGCAATGAAGTATAGAAGTGCGTGGACACGGTTGTCTGTGATACAATGTCAGGATTGGGATCGGCATTTCAGGATTGGGCTGATATCCTCCGCTTACCCTGGAACTTGGGGTTTCGCTTGATTCGAGATTCTTCGGCCAAAATGTCGTCGTATTGACGCTCAATGTACGCAAGAATGTCCTGGAAGCTGAGCGTCATTCGCATCAGCGATCTGAATAAGCTACTCAGTGCAGTATCGAGCAAGAATACTCACTTCCCCTCGTTGTTGATGTTGTCGCCGAATCCGGGCGTGTCGACGATCGTGAGCGAGAGTTTGATGCCGTCCTCTTCCATGTCTGCATATGCTCTCTGCATTAAATTCTTCCCTCAAGCAGCGGTCCACTAAAAGCGCTCGCAAGTCGTTACCAACGGAGACCGGATTCACGGATACAGTCTTCTCCAAGGCAGCCTTTTCAGGACTGCCGCAGTCCTTTTTGGGGAGAACGGGAGATTCGCAAAGAGTGTTGACAAACGTACTCTTCCCAAGACCCGACGATCCTGGAAGAAGGCAGCGTGAGCATTTCCGTCTTCCTTTCCCACAATAGAGCTCCAGACTCCTGAAGCGTCCCGAACGCCCTTACCGACGACCATAACAGTGAACGCCAATCCCTTCTTGATGTTTTTACGACGAATGGTAGTTGCCTATTGAGCAGAAACAATTGTTGTTGTGTTAGGTCCAGAGATCGCATTGAGCAAGCATCACTCCGCTTTGGGCAAGACGTCCGGCGACGGTGCGCTCACCAGCATTGCGGTACGGGCCAGCCCGTCGGCGCTTTTGGAGGTAGGAGGCATGGCAGGAGGCTTGACTACTTTGACGAGGTTGTCTGAGAGAGATATCCAGGGGGTTCGATATGGGGTGAAAGTTGGAGCGAGCGGCCTTTTCAGGAGGGAAGCGATGCGAACGGGGAGACGACCTGGTGCAAATTTCGCATCGGCGGCCGTTCCCGTCGGTGGCGTGAAAAATCATCACTTCGGCTTCCACCCTTCGGCCTTCGGGACCGAACACCTGTACATGACTCGACGTTGAGTGCGTATATCACCGACAAGGGAAAGACGATCCATTCTGCGATGCCGCAGTGATGACTAGTCAACACAAATGTCTCCGCTGAATGACCCAAGCATTTCTTGCAATTTGGCAGCTCCTCGAAGAAGGTTAGGCGTCTCTGACCTCAAAGACATGGCACAGGAGTAGGCAGAGATATAGAGATTCAGAGACTTCTTAATGAAGCAAAGCTGATACAGCTCAGGTATCATCCGACGATTTGAAAGGGACTGTCCGGTGCCGGATAGAAGCCTGTATATATCGTGCACAATTAGTTCTCGGACAGAAATACAGGGAGGAAATATCGGACATGCTTGAAGTGTTCCTCGTCTTCCTCTCATTCCTCTTCCTGCTTCCCCTTCCTCTCGAAGACCCCAAGTCTTGCTGGCCCTGCCGTCGAGGGTTCCCCTATCCTTGCTACAGTTCAAACCGCCAGGGAAGGAAACGACCTCCCGAGTCTGCTTTGTTTTCTGTAACGCGGACCGTGTATAGCGTCATGGAACAACCAATAGCAAAGAAACGCGGGCGACCACCAAAAGCTCACGATGCACCCCATCACCATGTCATGTTGGCTATACTCACAGCACTTCGTGACATGCGAGAGAAGAGGTACCGAACGCATTTTCGGCAGGGGGGCTCTGGTGACTACTGCTGATCGGGCACTGGGAGCAGCGGACGGCAAATCTGCGAACTATTCGAAGACCTCGTCTCGAAAACGGATTACCCAGAGTATTACGCAGTGATAAAGCGCCCGGTTTCCCTGCGGATGATCGAGGTACAGCTGCCGCAAGCCCGAGATTATGGAAGGGGCAACAAATGCTCATCGATGTTATTGTTCCGTCAGGACAAGGTTGCTCGCAAGCAATATGCGACACTGGATGCCTTCATGGGCGATTTGACGACGATGGTGGAGAACGCAAAGCATTTTAACAGGAAGGGTTCCCAGGTGTATAAGGATGCAACAGCTATGGCCGTAAGCACCGAGCTGTGATGGATGGCGGATAGCGATTGGGGCTGACCTGGAGGTCGTCGGCGCAGACAACCTTCCATGCCGAACTTTCCAAGCACCTCTCCAGGCCAGGGCCTCCTTCGACTTCAGCAGCAGCGACTCCGACCCACGTGCCTGCTCAGATCCTTACCCCAGCACCTACGCATACGCCAGCGCGGCCCCAACCGCGTCCATACCGACAACCAGCCGCAGGCGCAACTGTCACGACAGTTCGCACGCCGCGAAATTTGGAGGTGCATAAGCGATCTCGGTCGGCAGGCGAGCAATCTGCTAAAGCTGCATTCAAATAGATCATCAAGCTCATGAAAACTATCCTGAAAGGCATCCTCGAGCAAAAAACCAGCGAGTGAGGATCAAAGTCATTAACGCGATTCGAAATCGTCCACTGATTCTTGTTTTCTGCACATCTAGAGGCCGGCAGCTGGCGGGGTTGTTTCTGCAGCTTCCAGATCGAGAAGAATACCCTGACTACTACTTGGAAGTATGTGCGTGTCTTTCTCTGCACACCTGGAACTGCTGCTGACGTGTTTTTTTATCGCAGATCAAAAAGCCCATCGCCTTAGATATGATCCAACAGCGTGTGGAAAATGGGCTTTACGTTTATATGAAGGAGTTTGAAACAGACTTTGCATTGATGATAGCAAATGCGCTGGAGTACAACTCCGAGGAATCCGACGTCTATGATGATGCTTTGACGTTACAGGTAGCATCTTTCGTCTGAATTCAAGCGAAGAACAGGCTAACGCCGATATCAGGAGCTTTTTCGGGAGTTGATCCGTGCTCATCATCCTATCGGGACCAAAGGCGAGAAGTTGAATGCGGAGCAAATATTGCGGCACGGCGATCAGACATATGTTCCTGGAGACTTCGTCTACATCTACAATCCCAACGATCCACAAAAACCGACCGTAGCGCAAATCAGTCACATATGGACGAAAGAGACTCCGTAAGTGATATTAGCGGCGTCCTGCTCGAAAAGTCATTTCCTTGACGCAATTTTTCATAGCGTTCGTCGGGAAGGCATTACAACCTGTTGGTTTCTTCGTCCCGAGCAAACAAGCTATCGGCAGGAATACCGATTCGTACTGAACGAGGTTTTCAAAACGACGCATATGGAGACGTACTTTGCGAGCGAGATCGTTGGTCCATGTCATGTGTTCCATATCAAAGATTTCAAGCGAGGTCGACCCCGCAACGCACTCTCGAAAGACGTGTTCGTATGCGAATCACATTATAACGAGCAAACGAAGTCATACACGAAGATCAGAAACTGGCTGGCATGTGTACCCAATCCAGCCGCTTACCAGGCGAAAGTAGACGACCTGGAGATGTTTCCGATGGACGTCGACCTTCCGCGGATATACACAGCTTTTCCCATTCCCGAAGCGGCTCCGGTCTTTGTCCAAACCCCAATCGTCGTTCCATCTCCGAAGAAGGTGAGGGGAAGCCGAGACGCATGAACTTTACTCTTCTGGTCACTTACTCATTCTTGTTCACCTTCCCCGATGGCTATAGGAACCGAAGATGACAAAGAAAGCAATGCGCGCAGCCGAAAAAGCAGCCGCAGCAGCGGCTTCAAGTGGTATGGCCGGCCCAGGGCAGCAATATGCTGCCGCGACGCCGGGGAGCATAAATTACAGTGGCAACATGGTGCCAGGTTATGGGCCGGGCATGGTAGTCGGGACACCGACTGGCGGAAGTACGCCGGCGTACTCGCCGTTCGTGACACCTGCTACCACTGCTCAGATGTTTCCCCCGATGCCTCCACCACTGATCGACACGATGCCGCTTACTAGCGAGGTGCTTCCCGCGGCTACAGGTACGTTATCGGAAGGCGGTCATGACTCTTGCAATTGCCGCAAGCAACGCGAACAACAACGTTAAGAAACCTGGTCGCTTTCCGTTTAGTCGAGAGCTTTGAACAGACGGACAGCAGAAAGATGAAGTGGTATGCTGCTCCGCCGCTCGACGTGATAGACAATTGGACGGCCGTCAACTCGCTCGACTACCTTTACAAAAAGGCTCTGGAAAAGCGGAAGTTGGTAAGAGCTGAAGCAGCCTCAAATGCGTACGGCGGGTTCTTGACGACCCTTTTCAGACCATAGGTGACAGCACACTGCCAGGCAGTGGCAAGCGGCTAAAAAAGCTCCAGCGTACGTTGTGAAAGACAACCTCAGCTCAGAGTCTGGCAGCCCCAGCTCACCGAACCTTTCCCAACTTTCAGTCGAAAAGCAGAAAGCTGACGAGGAGATCGCCGAACGGACCCGGCAAGAGCAGCGATTTCAAGAGCAAGCCGCTGCGTCGGCGGCGGCCGTGGCGGCCGCGACAAGCGCACTTGGACGGCAGGATGAAGCTACTGAGTCCGTTCTGGATGGACGATCCATGATCGCTGAGGTTTTGGGTGGTCAGTGATCCTTCGCTTCCGGGCCGGACGCATGCCCAGGTTTTGAAAAACTAACATCAATCTTCTGTATTTGCCAGTACTTGCAAATACGTGGCTAAGCGAAGCGCAGGCGCTCCACGAGCGAATATAGCCCGCAGAGTTTACAAGCGGCTTGTGCTGCTCATCGAGTGTGAACCTCTTTACCCTTCTAATATTTAACCGTCGCCACTGAAGTGCATCCTGACTATATCGGGGGTACGATCAGCAGAGCAAGTGATTTCGTTTGAAAGATTGCTTCCGGGACATGATCAAACAGCTATCCGTATTACTTCGCCGGACGTTCGAAGAAAAGAACACGCTTCTTGAATAAATACAAAATCGCTCGAAAGTATGAAACATCGGGATACATCGAGCTGATACGCCAGAGCAAGGAGAAGCAAGAAAAGCCACGCATCCAGTGCGAGGAAGGAGTAGTTCGGGTAGAGCGGTTATCACAAAAGATCGAAGTCGTCGAGCTGTGAGGGGAAGCGAGCGGGTTAGCAGGTTGCTGAGGCCATTCTGGATGCACAGACACACGAACCTTGTCGTTGTACTTGAGAATCTTCCTCTTGATCTTTGATGTGTCCACCCACGTGACAAAGTCCTCCATGTTGCGGGTGACGAGGTACGCAGGATCCGTGACGGTCTCTGGTCCGACTCGGATGTGCCCTTGCTCGACGTAGATGACGGCCTGCTTGACCGTCTCCGCCATCTTCTGCCGCACCATGATGACGGCCAGACGACGCCGACAGAAGGACGATACCGTGACCTTTGCGCACTGCGACAGGCTCTTCTCGGCGTTGAGAATCCCCATCTTGTAGAGGCGTTCCAAAAGGGCTTCCGTTGTCGTCTCCCGGAAAGAGTCACGGGCGTCGAGGAGCGAGAGTTTGTTGGCTAGCTTCGTTATCTGACCGGCCATCTTATTGTATCTGAAGTTTTGAGCCGGCAGGTCAGCTGGAGGTTCAGAGCAGAACCCCGAATCCCGCAGTACCCCGGCCCTCGGCTTCAAGCGTCCCGCCCTCATCCCAACTCGGGCACCGCTTCACCGCCGACTTCCCTTGGCCACTCCAAAAGCCCCGAACAGGTGCGAAGTCTTACTTTATGTAGTCCTCTCGCCGTGTGACATGGTATCTCCGCATGACCTGGGTCTCCTTGAGGGAGTTGTCGGACTTCCATTGCAAGAAATCGACCTTCTTCAGTAGCTTTTGCTCGTGGTACTTGAGCTCGCGGACCATTGTTGTGAGCGCTGCAAAGTGAAGTTGCCGGAACCACTGGGCTCTTCAATCGTTGTCGGGCGCAGCGATGTACGGATAGTGCAACAAGGGATTTCTCGCTGAACAGGTCGGTCCTTTGCTGCTCAAAGGTCGTGCGAGTGCCGGAACGAAGAGTTAAGTGGAGCGAGAGAGAGAGAGAGAGATGTGGTGGTTGGGGTTCAAAGGCAAAAACATTTCACGGAACCCTCCGCGTCCCCCCATCCCTGACTTCTTGAGCAATTCGACTGCGCAGCACAGAGGGCAACTGACCCATCGAGTGTTCTCGCCGCTGTTGCGCATCTTCTTCCAGATCTCCCAAGGCTCTCATCTTTCTTCATCGCCATTGAGCGTCGAAGGAGACAGGTGTACCAATATGATATTGTGATACGATAGAAAGAAAAGAGGCGGTGTGCAGAGAAAAAGAAAACAAGAGAGCGTGAAGAGCAATGGATGAAACATGTGGAAGAGGATCTCAAAGAGAGGACACGATGGCTTTGATGGACCCCTCAAGCGTTTCCTTCGGCAAGCCTAGAACGGCGTTGGCGGTTCCACCTGGCACTTCCTTCTCGAAATCCTGCCCAGTGCCCTCCTGATAGGCGACGCCACGGATGAGCTCGACGATGGCAGAGTGGTCTCCCTTTCCCAGCTTCTCCAATCCTTCCTTGCTAGTTTCTACGGCGGATCGCTTCTCGACAGTGAACTTGGAACCGGTCGCAGACTCCAGGGCGGCCAGCACCTCGTTCTGAGAGGCGGTGACCGAGGCGACGTAGATGGTCTTGTTCTCGGTCTCCTTGAGGTGGGAAAGAACGCCTGCCACCGACTTTCCGATCGTGGACAGGTTGGTGAAAGAGACTTTGCGGTCACCGGCGTCGAAGATGGTGGCTTTCCGGTTCGCAAGGTCGTAACCAAGGAAACCGTTCTTCACTCCCTGAAGTATCGGAAACGGTGTGAAGGGGTGCGGAGGAAAGAAGTTCAGTCAAGCCCGGAACATGACTTACCCAGTCAAAGAACGGGCCTGTGGCGATCGCGGTGTATGAGAAGGAAGGGTGATCCTTGGCAACCTGCTGCAGGTAGGCAACCACTTCGAGCTTGCCCTTGAAGAGAGGGACGAGCTCCTGTGACTTTTTGTTCTCGGTGTTGGAGCCGAATTCGCTAGGAATGAAGCGTTTCACTCCAGCTTTGACAGCAGCATCGATGATGATCTTCTGCTGAGCAAAGCCTTCTGCCCCGACGGTGGAGATGACAGCATCCTGACCCTTGAATGCGGAAACGAGCGAGTCAAGAGAGTAATCCGTACGGTGGACCTTCAGGTCGCTGGGGAAGGTAGACTTCGATTCTTGTCGGGTCAGAATGGAAACAGCAAATTTGGCGTCGACGATCTCTTCCAGGATGCTCGGACCGAGGTTGCCGGAAGCCTTATCAGATGAAGAGTGCAGACGTCAGAAAAGACCCAGGCAATGCACTGGACGATCATTCTTACACCAATAAGGATGACGTTCCGAATGGACATGCTGTGAGCGAAAGTGGTGCAGTAAGACTGGGTATGGGTGCAAGATGAATTGAGACGGTGTTCCCTGACTATGGAGATGGAAAAGGAACCGGATTGGCTATGATCCCTTTTATATACCTCTTCACTTGCAGCGGCTGGGAAGCGATCGGGTTGCTATTTGAAATTCAAGGAGTTTAGTGTTGTAACCTGCATCGACAGCTAAATTGCGCCATGCAGCAGGACTCAGCAGGATGCAGCCATGCAGCCTTGCGCCGAGAGGCAGTCGAATGGTGCCTCGGGCCTCGGTGCTCTGTCGCAAACAGCTATGTACACGTGTAGCTGCCCTGCACGATTTGCAATTCGCCCCTAACCTGCTACCCCGGCTCTGCAATAGACCAGGACTTTTGATAGACAGCTGCTTTCTTTGCTATTGGTGACGCACGAAGCAGTGCAGCTTTTTTGTCGGACGGAAAGCTGATATTCACTACCATTACTAACAACAGGTAAACGGGAGCCCTGAAAGACCGAGGGGAGCGCCGTTCCTGTAGTCAATTATCAGAGCGTTTGGCAGACTACTATCTGTTAATAGCACTGTGAGGGCATCAAATTTCAACTAGGATACATATAGACGCTTGGTGCTTGTCAAACCACAGCTGTATGTGACTTAGATCAGATTCAACATGACATTCTGCCTGGATGTGAAAAGATGTCCCGCAAACTGCTCGTCCCGTTGTGCAGCTCGTACCAG
The DNA here is from genome assembly GCA_027596035.1 of Thoreauomyces humboldtii. Classification (NCBI taxonomy): domain Eukaryota; kingdom Fungi; phylum Chytridiomycota; class Chytridiomycetes; order Spizellomycetales; family Powellomycetaceae; genus Thoreauomyces; species Thoreauomyces humboldtii. The sequence goes on from JADGJA010000158.1 coordinate 18,580, forward strand.
CCAGCGCAGTGACCCTGAGGCTGCCGAGCCGGACTTGTTCGGACGGCCGGACAGGTCTTTTGTTCCAGCCAGACTTTCTCGTTCCCACACCACACATCATAGTCAACTCCTTTCCTCACAACGACTCGGCATTCAGAATGACCCAACTTACACCCTTGAAGAGAGAGCGTGAGGGACTTCAAATTGATCGAAATGAGGCTTCTACTGCTAGCACGACATCCCACCCTGCGAAGCTTCCCACTATGAAGGTCCGTCACAGAGTTTATCTAAAGCTAAAGTTCAACGAGCTTTCGCTGAAATCAGGTTTAGAAACATCGAAGCGGTCTTGAAGCGGTCATGGGGACGGCCCCCGCGTTTGAGGCTCAGCTCGAGCGTCTCGCGCAAGAGGCTGTGAAGGTCGATAACCCGGAGGACACCTGGAAGCGACCATACCTCGAACCTATCGAGCCACGAACTCGATCTATAGGTGCAGCGGAATGTTCTTCTTCAAAGCCCTGAAGGTTCACCAGAACTGACTTTGTCAGTCTTCAATCAGCCTTCCAGCAGATCGACATTGATGATGTCGTCCAGAGTTACCCTAGCGAACTCGCCAATGCATATCACCTTACCGAAGCCGCGACGTTGCGAATGTACGGTTGCACGATGGAGGGACATAGCGTTACATGCCACGTGCACGGGTTTCTTCCATACTTCTACGTACCGGCACCAATGGACTATCGGCCCGAGCACAAAGAGGCGATGCTGCGAGCGCTGAACGAATCCCTACGAGCTCAGCGGAGCCCTTCCGCGCTCGATGTCCAAATGGTCCTCAAATCGAGCATTTATGGCTACCATGGCAAGAAAAAGGCGCTCTTTCTGCGAATCGTTCTGCGGCTAGCCTCGTTCGTGTCGCAGACCAAGCGAATCTTCAACCAGGGCTTTCAAGTTCAAGGACTGGGACGAGTGTCCGCGGATCCATGTTACGAGAGCAACATACCCTACCCTCTCAGATTCATGATTGACGCAAAGGTCCAAGGCGCAAGTTGGGTCGAACTCGTTCCGGCCAAGTACCAGGTCCGCAACAGCAGCTCGAAAGTTTCGAGCTCGCAGATTGAGGTTGATGTCCACTTTAACGATCTGACCGCGCACCAGCCCGAAGGCGATTGGGAAAAAGTCGCCCCACTTCGGATCCTCAGTTTTGATATTGAGTGTGCCGGCCGAAAGGGTGTGTTTCCCGAACCTTCCGTTGATCCTGTCATTCAGATTGCAAACATGGTCACAATACAAGGGGAAAGCAGGCCTTTCATCCGTAACGTTATGACTTTGAACACTTGCGCAAACATTGTGGGCACACATACAATGTGCTTCCAGGACGAGCGTGCCCTGCTACAAAAATGGCGAGATTTTGTCTCTGCGATGGATCCTGATCTCATCATCGGTTACAACATCAACGGCTTCGATTTCCCTTATCTGCTGGATCGGGCGGAGGCTTTGAAGGTTGATGATTTCCCTTATTTGGGTCGCATCTTGACTTCGAAGACGAGCGCGAAGGACACTCGCTTTTCGTCAAAGGGACTTGGTACGCGAGAATCCAAAAATATCAACCTTGAAGGGCGGCTCCAGATGGACGTCCTGCAAGTCATGCAGCGCGACTACAAGCTGAGATCATATACGCTGAACTCGGTTTGTGCTCACTTTCTCGGAGAGCAGAAGGAGGACGTCCATTACTCGATCATCACCGATCTTCAAAACGGCAATGACGAGACGCGTCGACGCTTGGCCATCTATTGCTTGAAGGATGCGTACCTCCCCCAGCGATTGATCGACAAGCTGATGTGTGTTATCAACTACATGGAGATGGCCCGTGTCACCGGAGTGCCGTTCAACTACCTCCTAACCAGAGGACAGCAAATCAAAGTTGTTTCGCAACTATATCGAAAAGCAAAAACCGAGGACCTTTTGATTCCAGCTTTGGAGGTGGAAGGGTCAGATGATGTGCAATACGAGGGAGCCACTGTCATCGAACCGATGAAGGGCTTCTATGAAAGGCCAATCGCAACCCTTGATTTTACGTCCCTGTACCCGTCCATCATGATGGCGCATAATTTATGCTATTCCACCTGGCTAGCGGATGTAAAGACAGCAGAAAAACATGGGTTGGTGAAGGATATAGACTACAAAGTTACACCTGATAATGGTACGTTCCCAGAATTGACGGATCGCATGCGTCAAAGACTTTTGACCGGGCACTTCGTTGCAGCATTCTTTTGCAAACCATCTGTACGTAAGGGCATTCTACCGACCATTCTCGAGGATTTGCTCGCTGCTCGCAAGCGGGCAAAGGGCGACCTCAAGAAGGAGAAAGACCCCTTCAAACGTGCCGTACTGGACGGTCGTCAACTCGCACTAAAGGTCCACAGTACTTTCTTATGTTTTGTTCGAACTTCTCCTGATGTTCTTCGTCTCATCCACAGGTCAGCGCTAACTCAGTATACGGATTTACTGGAGCCACAATTGGGAAGTTGCCACTGCTTGCCATCTCCGCCAGTACCACTGCCTATGGTCGTGAGATGATTGAATTGACGAAATCTCGCGTCGAAAGCAAGTTCAACATCGAAAACGGCTTCGAATTCGACGCTCAGGTCATCTATGGCGACACCGATTCCGTGATGGTAAAATTTGGGGTTGCTTCTGTAGCGGAGGCTATGAAGCTCGGACGGGAAGCTGCGGACTATGTCACTGGCTTTTTTGAGAAACCGATCAACCTCGACTTTGAGAAAGTTTATTTCCCGTATCTACTCATCAACAAAAAGCGATACGCGGGGCTCTACTGGACAAAACCCGAGATTCACGACAAGATGGATACCAAAGGAATTGAGGTATAGTCATCCGGAGTGTTGTATGCTGCGCTCTTTACTGACCTTCGTCGACGCATCAGACGGTGCGAAGAGATTCCTGCAGACTCGTCTCGAGCGTTATTGAGACATGTCTGAAGAAGATCTTGGTCGACCGAGACGTTGATGGCGCAGAAGAGTACGTCTTGACCGATGCTGTTGTATCAAACAATGTACTCACGCTGAGCTTCTTAGGTATACCAAAGGGGTTATTCGCGACCTTCTTCAGAACAAGATTGATCTTTCTCAACTTGTCATTTCGAAAGCGCTGGGGAAAGCGGGTAAGTGCAACATGTCTTTCAGCACACTTTTTGTTAGAACTTCACCCTTATAATCTTGCCCCCAGAATACGCAACCAAGCAAGCGCATAGTGAGCTGGCGGAGCGCATGCGCAAGCGCGATGCAGGGTCAGCGCCAGCAATAGGAGATCGTGTCGCGTATATTGTGAAAAAAGGCACGAAAGGTAAGACAACAACGGGTAATTGATTTGACATTCCGCAAGCGCTGAAATCGCCATTTCAAGATGCCCCGGCTTACGAAAAAGCTGAAGACCCGATATACGTTCTCGACAATAATATCCCTATCGATACAAAGTACTACCTTGACCAGCAACTATCGAAACCCCTAATGCGAATATTCGAACCCATCCTCGGTTCGAAAGCAAACCGACTGCTAGGTAGGGTTCAACGGGCTCTTGCACATCGTGCACCCTGTTTCTGACAGCATTCTACCGATTACCAGCTGGTGATCATACTCGGACTATCCAAGTTGCCGCACCAACCATTGGCGGTCTGATGAAATTTGCCGTGAAGAGTGCGACATGTCTGGGTTGCAAGGCCGTGCTTCGCCCCGATGAGCTAGCGGTCTGCCAGCACTGTAAACCCAAGCTGGGTGAGCTCTACATCAAGCAGCTCGAAACGCAGTCGGAACTCGAAGTAAGGTTCGCCCGGCTCTGGACTCAGTGTCAAAGGTGTCAAGGGAGTCTTCATCAGGATGTCATCTGCACAGCATCAGACTGTCCAATCTTCTACATGCGAAAAAAGGCTCAAAAGGATATGGGCGATGCGGCAGCGACTTTGCAAAGGTACGTGCGTCGATTTAGTCAAACACTCCACCATGTCGGAATACCTCAAGTTTGTTATCGCAGATTCGATTACGCATGGTGATTATGCCATGGGACCAGAAGCAAGCCGGAAAAACATATATGCACATACATTGTATAAATGTAGATAAAGGAGAATCTGACTAGATTCATACTTGCCAGAGAGGCAATCGTTGGACGCAAAGGCTCAAATAGATACCTGGTCAGGCGAGGAGCACGACCCCGAGATCACAGCTTCAATCCTTGCAACGGCGGCAATTCCAGAAGCCTTTCCCGAGCTACCATCGCGGATGACTTGATGTATCAGCGCAAAATCACTTAAAGGGGAGGGATGTATCACGTTTCACCGATCGGTACGTCGCGGTCAAGATGGACCTAGTGCACCGTCGGCAGCTCCAGCCAGCTCGCGATGATCTGCAGAATATCCTCGGGAAGCAATTTTCCTAGTCCGCGACGGACAAGAATGAGATTAAGCAGTTTCCGCACATTCTTTGGAACATTTCCCACAGTCTCAAAGTCGCTCCAATCCAGGGAGCTCGCGATCGCAAAGAGGGCCTCGCATTGATGCCCATTGATCAAGCGGTAGACCTTGTTCAGGCTTTCTGCAATCGTCTCAGTAAGCACCTCGCGGTCATCCTTGGACACGCCGGCAGCAACAAGGCGTTTGTGCGCCAAGGATTCGTAGTAGTCTTTGTGAAGCTCGCCGCATACACACACCCAGCTGAATTGGCTTCGGACGTCCAGAGATGGGGGATTTGGGCTCCAGGCTAGGGCGATGGGCGCAAGGGCTGGAACGTTCGCCCATGCATCCATGAAGGCTCTGTCGACACACTCCACGTCGTGGAGCAAATCGGCGGGGGTGAAGGACCATGCAAGGAGCCGACTCGCATCGTCACGATCGCGTACGGAGAAATAACGTCCAGTGTTCCCGTCGTCTGTTCGGTCATTGTAGGCGATGCGAAGGTGACGGACAACAGTACCGTTCAAAACGTCGAAGTCGATGAACCTTTCAGTAGGGGGTTTCAAAGCTAGCCAATTTCGACGATGTTGACATCGCCCAGAATTTCGCGCGGAGTAGCTCTTGAGCTACTCCAGAAATCGGGTGATCTTTCGCGAAACCTGGAGTTTCGCCATTTTTACCAGTCTGTCGGTCGGTGGTACCATACGACCGAGGGGGTGGGGTGCCGTTGCAAAACTTCGCCCGTGAGTTTACAGTACTCGCCCTCGAAAATCGCGATTATTCGAAGCTTTGAAACCCCCTAGTGGGTAGATGCTTTCTTTCATCGTCCAGATACATCCTGAAAAAGAACCGGATCCCAGAATCCCGGGAACTGGTCACGAGCGGGATTATCGTCTTCCGGTTCATATGCGTCCTCATAGGACAAGGTCGTGTTGACCCGTTGCAGGAAGCGCAGGCCGAATCGACGTTCATGAACCGTCTTTGGGGCTGGATTGCGTAAAAATCGAGCTACCAGGCGGTCGAAACGATCATCTGCATCAAGGTGATCCCAATCAGGTACCCGCGGATCGGATATGGGTCCCTCGTCGCAATCATTTCGTGCGTGTTCGCCCGGTGAAAGACGAGCTTTGATCAGTTCGTTATGAGCTTCGAAGTCGGGAAAGCCGGCGAGCGGGTCGGGAAGAGGCATTAGACAGGAAGTGCGCAGGGGTGACCGACTTGACTCGAGCACTGGGGAGTCGGCAGAGGAGAGCGGGTGTATGTCCGAAGAGTCTGGACATTGGGTGGGTTTGCCTTCGTCTCCAGTTCGCGTCGTCTCTAAATCGTTGGCATTTGGTGAGGACACAATACCTCGCAGTACCTTACGGGGAGGGACAGCAGCGGACGAGTCTTCCAGCAACACGATAGACGTTCAACTTGAATTCCCATCCCTCGGGAAATCGCTTACCGCGATCAACTTGCCGCACGAGATCGACGAGGTTGCAGTCTTCTCCGAAAGTCAGTCTTCTGGATCAACAGCCCAACACCGCGAGGATGAGCTCTCGTCGGCCTTCTGCTTCTTCGTACTTGGGATCCGAGGGGGGTGCCTTGTCCACGCCCTCTAGCACGAGCTGGCCCGCTTCTCCGCATGACCCGACCACCCCAGGAACCCCAGGTTCGTCCAAGACCCTTGCTTCTTCGGCTCTGACAGCGATCGGACACTGATCGCAGCGTCGCCCTGTCAGGCGGAGGAACAGAAAGTGGAATGGACTTTGTGCGGTACCTGCTCGATGGTTCAGGAGCAGAGGTCGATTATCAAGACTTGCGACGTCAACTAGACAATTCCATCACTCCCTCTGTGTCTCGGGTGCTGGACTTGAAAAGTCTTGACAAAGTCTTGGAATCCCCTAGTGTCGCCGCCTTAGCCTCCGTACAAAATCAGGTGCGCTGGAACTCTATGCCATTCCACATTCCTTATAGCCAGCTGACATCCAGCAGTCACGCCTTGACGGCCGTCTCCTTTCCCGGCCTAACGGGAACGAGAATGCAGCGGCACTGTTGTCGCCCAATCGTGCTTTTCATTCCTCAATAGGGCTTTCCAGTGCGGATCCCCCGGCGGTTTCGGCTGTGGCGACCCGTGCGCGGTCTGCAGAAACCATAGGAAATTCATATGAGCGGTCGAAAGATGGGCCTCGCAGCGCACCTTTGCAGACTGACTCGCTCAGAACGACGCCTTCATCCTCCGTCCACGAAAACGATCATCAGCAAAGTTTAGGAACTACGTCAAATCAGGGGCCCTCCCACTCTAGGACATCTCAGCTCGCCAGTTCGGAGGCGTTCGACCTTCATCCACAGTCGGCCACGGAAGCTTCGAGTATAGCAAGCAGTCGCAATGTGAAAACTTCTGACTCTGGTGCCTTGGAACGCCCTGAGGTCCAGCGAACCGGCTCGGCAGGATCGCCGAGCACCCGATCCCATAATTCTATCCCACGCCTTTCGCAAAGCGTCAACGAACGTGGGGTACGTGATAGTGTTTACGAGGAAAGAGACACCCTTCGACGGAGCACGTCGCAGAGGCCTGCATCAAGTGGTGTGGAACAACAGCGCCAAAATATCCCCGCTCGCCAGCCGCCATTGAACTCGCGTCTCGCACGCCGACCTAGCAACTCGCAATACTTCCGTGACCGAGTGGCGGATGAGGACGAAGGTGGCGTGCCTGTGGACCGGCCACTATCTGTACCCGAAGGCACCGAACAAAGGGCAAAGTTGTCCTCGCAATCGGGAGGCTCGCTTCCGATGACTCATGGCAGCCTGTCTGACCACGGTAGTTGCCGAGGTGAGCCTGCGGGTCAGGCTGCGTCCTCTTTACGCTCGACTCGAGATTCCAGTAGTACGAATTCCGATGCAAACGATCGCCGAGCGCAGGTAAACCCTCGCCGCAATGGACTAGGCTGAATTTGACGGACGAAACTCACCTGTTTCCTTCAGGCTTCCAAACTACAGCAAGTCTCAGCCAAGCTCTCATCAGAGGGTTACCCGCCTCTTCACCCCTCCTTGCTCCACGGTGCCACATCGGATTCAGACCCCTTGACTGATCGACAACTTGAAGCGGTCCGTAGTACTATCTCCTTTCTCCTGACGGAGCTATCCAGAAAAGATAGCACGGCCCAAGAGCTTCTTAATCGGATTCACGAATATGAGGAAGAGGGTATTGAACGATCACAACATCGGGCTAAAGATACCTACGCGCGACGCCGAGAGGCAGGAGCTGATCTGCAAGTTATTGAAGAGCTAAATGTACAATTGATATCGAGCATTATTCAGCAATGTTGACGAACACCTGACGCGTGAACTTGCCCTGTAGGAGTCTCTTCGATCGACGAAAACAGAAGCAACCCAGCTGAAGAAAGAGCTCGCGTCCTGGAAACGCGAGGTCGACGAGCATCGCGCTCGTTCCGAGCGGCTGGAGAATCGCAGACAGGAAGACGCGAATATGATCGATCGTGTGAGGATGGAGCTCGCTCAAACGAAACAGCAGTCACAAAAGCAGCGAGAAAGAAATGAGAAGACATTCGCCCAGATTACGGGGCAATATCAGCGCAACCCACAGAAGTCTGGAATAGATCGACTCACGCTTGAAGTTATCGATGTTTACGAGGATCGTTTAGGAAAAGCCAAAGCGGAAATCGAACAGCTCAAGTAATTTATTGTTTTGCCACTCCTTCTCTACTGATTATGCAAAGGCATGCTGATGCTATGACTTTCGTAGAAGCGTGAAAAACGCGGTGGCTCCTACAACCGAGGGTTCTGGTCACCATCGCTCGTTCAGGAGCTCGGATCACACCCAGCGCGACAGGGAGATCGATTGGAGACAAAGTGTCGACCTCGAGTCAGAGGTTTACGCTCGTGGAAAGCTGGAGGGAAACAGCAATGATTCCTCAGATCACCGAAGTGCTCTGGAACGGGCTTTGGGACAGCAAGTCAACTCACTGGAAACCCGCTTAAGCGCTACACTGTCCGCCTTGCAAACGTCCCAGAAGGATTCAGAGCTATTGAAACTTGAGCTTCTCGCATCGAAGAAATCAGACTGGAAGTCGGGCCCGGCTGACCGTGGCCGGCAACCTAATGGTCTTCAAACTCGGGATCTTATTCGGATGGACAAACAAGCTTACAAGCTGCGTCTTTATCGCATTGATGAACTACAGCCCGCCGACGCGCGGGAGTTGCTCAAGGACGTCTGTGTCCGCTTTGATTGCGCCGACGTTGCGAACCTTCCCGGAACCTTGGAACGCGTGGAGGTTGTGATGCGGCTGGTACCACAAATGGAGGCGTTTATTAAAGACATCGCAGCCGTCATTGCCTCAGCGAGGGAAAGGATCAGTGGTCCGGAGCCTGAGTCGCAGTTGGAGCCATTGCAGCGCCTTCCGGAGCTAGTCAGCGCGATCAAAGAATGGGGAGGCCGGATCAATGATGTTGAGATTCTTCGAGTAAGGCTCTGCACTCGAAGGTGTTCAATGAATCCGCGACTAACTGACGCCCCAACCACCATAGGACTTTAGTGCTAAAGTTCACAATGTTCTCAAAGTTCGGGAGACTCCAGGGAGCAGTGACGTACTTCAGGAGATAATCCGTTTACAAACTACTGGCGAGGTGAAGGGATGGAGCAACACACAAGCGGTATACTTGAGTTCTGGAATTGAGTGGTCAAGAGGGAGCATACTCATTCATTCCCTCAAGGCGCAAGCCGACGCAACCCGTCGAGCACTCGACCATTTCCGCGATTTGTTTCAAGTGCGACCGTCCGTCGATGTTGTGCCCAAGATGGATGAGCTTTACGTGCAATTCGCAGAATTACAGAGTGGTCAGTTTCATAGTCTCTATCGCTCCCTCAAAGTTGCACAAGGCGAGCTGACGCTCATAACTGGTACTATAGGCCTCGCTCGCTTGAAGAAGGTGCTCGACTTGGACACCTCTATGTCTCCGGCGCAAGTACTTATGCACGCCGCCGATGCGGCACAGTCTTTTGTTGAACTGTCTGAAGGTATTTGTTAGCGTCACGCACAATCACCTTGTCTTGTGGCTAACTTACTATCTAAATTGTTAGCAATGCGGAAGTCCGTGAGGCGAAGCTCGATCGACCGCTTGAAGCAAGCTGGCGAGCGGCGTGGTGATGCCAATCGCAGCACTATCCCAGGCCCGGACTCCCATGATAACGAATGGGATGAACCTGGCGCGTCTCAACCTCACGAGAATGAGGGTTTCATGCACACTCCTCCGGCAAGATTGAGCCAGTTCGGACGCTCCAAAAGTGGAGTTAGCGTTGAACGCGGAGTTCGTTCCAATGATAGAATGTGGGAAGAGCCGCACACCGGAGACGATCAATATCATGGTTTCGCTTTGCGCGGCGAAGCTCCAGACTCGGGTCACAGGCAAGCGCCCCGAACATCCACACCGGAGTACGAATCGGGCCCGCATGACGAGGACGGTCAAGATGCTTTCGGCCAAGAAGTTCACGAGTCCGATCGAGGATTCGGTAGTGACCATGACGAGAATGGAGACGAGGGGTTCACCGATGAAGGATTTGCACCTTCCCGCCGGCCCCAAGAGGAACCGGCCAAGCCGGCAGTCATCTCGCCGACGACTAAGCGTACCCGCAACGCTGCCGAACTCGGATATACGGGTCTGGACATGCTGCTCGGGAATCGAGTCCTGGACCAGTCCGCGGAGAGTGTTCACGACGATGGCCATAGCCACCGCGATCGCGAGGGATTCGCGCAGCCAGAAGACGGCGACCGCATCTTTGGGTCCGGCGACAACGAGACCATGCTGCTTGACGGAAAAGGGGAAGGCGGGGATCTAAGCTTTGGGGATCTTCATGAGTTTGATGATACCTTTGATGAGGGGGAAGGCTCCTCGTTTGAGAGAAGATGAGGCTAAATAATTGTGTTTGCGGCCTTTTAGGCGGCCAGTTCTGAGTGTCTGTCGACACCAGCTTCATGCAGACGAGCATGAGAGAATCATATACAGTACGCACCTCAATATTCAATAGTCAGGTACAATACAGCTGCCTCCATTTTTGGAGCCATTTGTTGGACGTGACTGTGCCCACACATAATAATCATTCCATAATAATCCGAAGCTTACCGGGTAACCCATTCCTGCGACGACTTCAACAACCCACTCTGTGTCGGTCAAGCTATGGCTGAAGCGGGAATTGAGAGTCCTGCAAATGTAAGGAGATTTTTCATTGGCTTCAAAGTCGATCTAGCAGAAGCAAAAGCTGTGCGTGGTTTACACCGGACGGCATTAGAAATCTAACACTATATGCACTCTTAGGCTGCTGCCTCCACCCCTCACGTTTCGAGACCCAAGCGGAAACGAATTCGAATTCGGACGCACGCGAGAAAGAGGTTCAAGGATGTGGTGCCGGAGGAGACCGCGGCCGCCGCCGTGCTAGAAGCTGCGTCGGTTCCCCTCCCACCTTCACCGGCTGCGAGCTTACCGACTCCGACCGTATCGACTGTGCCTCCACCGCAGGCGTCCAAAGCTGCGGCCTTTCTTGCGAGCCTGCGTGAACAGGAGATACATGGGGGAGTTCCAGCGCCGAAAACGCCGGATGCTGCAGATGGTCATTCTGACCTGACCCTAGCGCAACTAATCGATGGAGAGGAGGGGGAAGAAGGAAAGGGGGAAGTGCTTGGAGATGAGCACTACATCTGGGAGTATCACCACATGCCAAAGGAGCTCAAGAAATACTGGAATCAGCGGTATAGTTTGTTCTCGAAGTTTGACGAGGGGATCATGCTGGACGAGGAGAGTTGGTATTCGGTCACGCCAGAGAAAATCGCGGAACATCATGCGACACGGATGTCTTGCAACTTCATAATTGATGGTTTCTGCGGGGTACGTAGTACTGGGTCACATAAGCACTCTCTCTCACCTTTCCGTCACTGATGATGAACGGCTCCTGCAGGCGGGAGGGAATGCAATCCAGTTTGCGAAAACGTGCAAAAGAGGTGAATTTGAACAAATTTTGACGGTAGTGTGCCGAATGCAGCTAACGCAATTGTGCAGTTGTGGCGATCGATATCTGCCCTCTGAAGCTACGATGCGCCCGGAACAACGCTCGGCTATACGGCGTGGAAGACAGGATTGAGTTCGTGCTGGGAGATGTGATGCAGGTTATCGGGAAGTACAAGGTGAGGAACACCGTACGGATAATGGTCTGTCACAGACGACTAAAATTTTCTTCGCAGGCGGACGCGGTGTTTTTGTCACCACCGTGGGGAGGTACAAGGACTTATCCTCAAATTAGATTTCTGCGTGTCTCAAGCTTACCGCTAAACTGTTCAGGTCCAAAGTACCTTGGGGATCCAATCTACGATATCAAGAAGGCGCTGCCCCTTGATTGCGACAAACTCATGACCTCAGTGCGAGCTGTCACGAAGAACATTGGACTGTACATGCCTCGCAACTCCAACCCTCAGCAGGTGCCAGTCATGGTGTTCTGGACGACAAGCAAAGCAAACACTAAATAACGCGTTTGCACTTTTAGCTGATCGATCTTGCGGGACCAGGGAATCTGTGCGAGCTTGAACATGAGTATCTTAGCGAGCGTTTTAAGGCAATCGTGGCGTACTATGGCAAACTCGTTGTTGAGAAAGACAAAGCGTAGGGCAGTTCGTGATACCCATCGATAGTAGCAGAAACCCTTCTATGTACATATATGTGAAGCGCCGAGTGACCTTCTCCCGAGAAAAGATAGATTATCCGCACAGACAGCTAGGAATGCTCATTCTCATATGATAAAAAGCTTCGGATCCATGGTCAACTTGCATAACCTCACAATCAGCCCATTCAACTGTAGCAGAGTTTGACACCCCTCAATAATCTTCATATGCGTCATTCCGATCTCCTGGAATCAGTAGAGACCTCGGTCAGTTTCGATGCATTTGCACCTTTTGTCAGTATAGACAGGTACTCACCTTGATGTACTCCAACTTTGTGTATTCCAGCATTTCAAATCCCTTAACAACTCTGAACAGCGTGGCAATGATATCCTGTGCTGAGAATCCTTGTCCCCACAATGCTCTCAGGAGGTCGACCGCGCCATCCACATCCGCCTTTACGCATTTTCCTATGATCTCATTTACGAGCAGCGGATGCGGTTGATCGCAGACCTTGAATACGTTGTCGGCATTCACGAACCCGAATCCAGCAAATGTAGCCTGCAGGTTGTTTAGCGCTTGTCGCATGTCCCCTTCGCTCGTGAAGATGACGGCCTCGAGTCCCTCCGGTGCGAAGCCGACATTTTCCGCTTCGCAGATCTCCTTTAGGCGAGCGAGGATCTGTATGTCGGTCAAGCGCCCGTATCGCAGGATCGCGCAGCGGGATTGGATGGGTTCGATGATCTTTGAGGAGTAGTTGCAGGCGAGGGCGAATCGGGTGGTGTTGCTATATATTTCCATCGTGCGACGGAGAGCCTGTTGTGCTCCACCCGTCATCGAGTCGGCTTCGTCGAGAATGATGAGCTTGTGACGGTTAGACGGGAGCGTAACCTTCTTTTGAGCGAACATCTTGATTTTGTTACGGACCACGTCTATACCTCTGAAAGTTCGTCGTAAGCTTTCGGGCTTTACGCTGGGTGGCCGGCAGTCACAAGTTCTTCCTCACCGATCATCCGAGGCATTGAGCTCCAGCACAGCATCCTTTTGCAGCGGTCCGAGGAGCTCGTTGGCAAGACATAGAATCGAGGTGGTCTTTCCGATCCCGGGACTACCCTAGATTTCCTGCCCACGTCAGAAGTAATGCTGGGTTGGGTTGGGGCCAGCGGGGCAAGCAGTGTCCGCTTTACCGAAATGATGATATTTGGCATGTTACCCTCATGGCCGATGATGCGCAACCTCGCAACGGTTTCCTCGTTTCCGACAACATCCTTGAGCAGCTTTGGTCGATACTTTTCTACCCTGCCGAGTGTGGGCGTCAGGAACTGGAAACGGATCCAGAACGCATAACCCGAAGCTTACTCACCAAGGTAACTCGTATTCCCCTGACGCGACTCCGCCCGAGGAACTTCCTGCATCTGGGACGTGACCAACCGACATTTTTTGTAGGTTCCTTGGCGGGCAGTCTGACTTTTCGGAGGACGTCGGAAAAGAAGGGTTCGAGTCATGCCTCCGCTTGCAAAGGTCCGATCATGTCCGAAGCAGAGCTTTCGTCTCGAGCTGTCCACTTCCCACCAGGCGAGCTTTCCACGTCCGAAGAGGCGTATCGAAGGGGCATAAACCATCGTTGTGCTCACGTCAGTTCTGCATGTAGGAGGACATACCGGTCCGCGTCGTGAGTAATAGTGGAAAACAAAATAGCGCAGCGATTGCCTTCTCTTCCAGCCGCACCAGCAAAAAGAGTTCGCCAAATAGATTCTTCTGGTGCATCGTAGATCGGCCTGAACTTTCGTTTTTATTTTCCATTAAAGTTCAATCGCTAGACTTCGGAGCCTCACTTCCTTCTACAAGTTTCGAATTGTCGCCATTTTCTCTTTTCCAGCCTGCCCACCCGTCAGACAGCACGGAGACGTGAACCTTTTCCTCCAAGCCCGAGGGGCGTAGCACCTCGATTGCACGTTCTGCGCACGCAGGACCGCGGATTAGCGAGAGATTGCAATGAAATACAAGATGAATCCTTCGCCCGTCCTGCGGTTCCAGGTTTAGCATCGCGAGAAGGTCGGACGCTGGGGCTGCAAGGAACGTTCGTGATGGCAGATTGACAGCTCCGCGAATATGTTTCTTTGCGAACTCGGCAGAGTCCCGGACGTCCACGATCATGAAAGAGGGCGGGTCGTTGTCACTTCTACTTATATGCGGATGAGATGGGAAAATATGGACTTCGCGTTTCCCTGTCCTACCCGTTGCGCAGCCAACTTTCAAGCTGTAATCGCGTAGTGAATCCCCAGTCGGTGTTGGAAGTCCCTGCGGAAGTACGTATGGCTCGTATTGCTGTAAACAGTGTAGCGGAGGAGAATCTGGGTAGCATAGCGCGGATGGAGGATAGAATAGTGATCGAGGGGAGAAGTTCTGTCAAACTTTCCAGCGAGTTCGACATTCACGCATAGGTTGGCTCAGGATCAACCACACGAAAACCAAGGCAGCGCGACATTTAAAGGAGAGAAGGCGCTTTCACAAAAAATGTCTTACTTCTACTTGATGTCCTGGAATCTCCTCCTATAAGTCTGATAGTCCCCAAGAACTACTTCCCAATCACTTTAGACAGCCTCGTCCCTCTTGGTTTCGGATGAAGCCATAACAGGCTGGGGAATGCTTGCGCGCCCCCGGACGAGGTTCTTTTCGGGGGCGGTGATGGCTAGTAAGCAAACAATTGTCAACGATGTTTCCGAAATCCTCGGGCAATGATCAGTCACGAACTGCCGAAACTCACATGAGGTTCCCTGTTTACTTTCGCTGCCAGTCTTGCTTGTACCTCCCTGACTTCTTTTGGAATAATCCTGAACGATTTCCTTGGTCTCGACAAAGCTGAACTGGACAAAGGTGTTGATCTGCCAGCCGACCCAGAAGCAGAGGCAACCTCCGAAGAGTGGGTGCGAGAGGTACGACGGACGGGCGAGTTGCGTCAAGGTGGCCTTGGCAACAAAGAAATAGTTGAGTTTCAGTTTCGAGATGCGGGATACGGGATTCAGTCACTCACAATGGCTAAAACAATGTTTCCCAGTAACCGAAGGACCCCGCGCGAGGTAAGCAGCTTTTGAAAGATGTATTGATCGAAGCCCATTTTTTCGATAAGATGGTAGATGAATGCGCAATTGGTGAGGACTGAAATTGTCGTTAGTAAGTCTCAAGAAGTTTGCAATGCTCATCTTTCCCAACCATATGAAACACTCACTCTCAATGCTAGCGCCAAAACCTACGGAGTTGAGAAGCACGTGAGTACGGTTGGTGAAATCACCGTGCGGTTGCCAGGAATGTGCTAACCTAAATCGAAAAGCCCGGCTCTAGCAAAGCTGTCTTGCACGGCTTGCTCGGCAGCGTTTCCTCGTGCGACGCCGTAAAACACGATCGCAAAGGAGACAGACGTGTGCAGGAGCACAACGAGCGCGGTCAAGGCATACAGAGCAATCGTCTTTGGCTTGCGATGACCAAGGAAAACGCCAGCGCGATAGGCAGCGACCACTTCATATACGGACTGCCGCATGAACAAGGATTAGGAGCGGCCCGATCGACAGCGTCGACTTCAACCGCAAGCCGACACACCTGACCAGCCGCAACAAAGATACAATAAACATCTTCGCGAGGGGTTACGGCCTCGACCATCTTGAAGCCGATGAGCTGACTGAGATCGATTACGACGGATTTCTGCCAGTGGACGTAGAACGTGGCCGCGATGTCCATGGCAGTAAACTGAGCAATGAGGAACAGAACGCATGCAATTGAAGAAAGGAGAAAGATGGGTTTCCTCCATTGCGCTCGATTCGCGAACAATGTCGGAAAAGCACCTAAAGTACCAATATGTGAGCAACCCACTTGAAGTCGATTGTCAATAATGCTCAACTTACCACACAGAATCTGCACAATGCCGATTGTTGTGAAAGGGACTGACCAGACAACCTCATACTGGCACATTTGCACCGCATTGTGAGCAAGCAGGATCGCCGAGAAGGACGCATTCGGTCACTCACCGAAGTCGTGTAGTAACTCGGTAATAGTTCCAAAATAATGATAGCTGACTGGAGCGGTGAGATACCAGTCAGGGCATTGGGAACCACCACGCTAGGATCTGCCACGATCAGAGCCTCGACGGACGCTGCGATCGCCGCTTGGGCTCCCGCGGGCATATTTCTGTCGAGATTATGAACGGGATTTGCGACGAGAAGAGCGAGGGATTTCAAAACAAAAGGTCTTCCGAAGCAGCGGGAGCGAGCTGGGGGTCAGTGCATATATATGCCTGTACCAGTCCTAGTAAGATCTTGGTCGAAAATGGATCTTAGTCGAAAAGTAAATATAGAGATGCATACTCAAGATACTATTCTTGGAATAAAGAACGGCTGGTTCCCATTCCACTCGCCGGAAGACTAGTCAAGTTGAACATAGGAATGTGGGTTGACAATCCCTGAATCTTATCACATTCTTCAGAATCTTCCATCGACCTACACAACTGAACGCCGGGGACTCGGCCATCGTTACCGTTGGGAGGAGTCGGAAAGGACGATTACCGTTACGAGGAATTGGAAAAGTGTAGCACGATTTTGACGGACTTCCTTAAGCACTCCCGGGAAATGCCCAAGTTGCGGGGCGGACACGGTCCGCGCCACTTTGTTCGCGGGAGACTTGCCTAAAATATCTGATTGAGCGGCTTTACAGAAATCTCGCGGCGAACGGAAAGTGCCCGCTTACCGCTTTGCTAACCCATCATCAAGTGGCTGGGGAAGGAGGAGGAACTTAAGATGGGACCGGGAGGGGGGAGCAAGGG
>JADGJA010000159.1:0-35375 GCA_027596035.1 Thoreauomyces humboldtii
TCCGGCGTACCCGGACACACATAGCAGGAGCACAGCCACTCCTTAGATAGTCTCCTTTCCCCTCGGCTCTCTCCCCCATTAGTCGAGCAAGCTTCACCAACATATACATTCGTCTATCAGTTCCCACAGCTGCGCCGTCCTGCTCACAGACCCTCCCTCAGCAGTGTCCTTTCCTCTTTGAGCGCTGGAACAGTTCAGCATTTCGCCATTTCGGTGAAGCTTCATCGGGCACTACGCCTCTCTGGAGCGTAGAATAGGAACCCTTTCGACGATGCTGGTCATTGTCTGATCAACCTCGCTGGATTCCCCTTTCTCTACAAGGGGAGGGCGTCCCAGCTCTCCGACCAGATCATTGCGAGCCTTCCGTACTTCTTCTGGGTCTTTCTTCTTTGGTTCGACGCCGTCGCCGTCGCTGTCGTCAGCAGTACGTCAAGCCGTCGGTCTCGACCATCTCTCCCAGACTGCGCCAGCCCGAGGCGCACATCAGCTGGGACCTCACAAGGGGAGAGCATTCCTGCTCTCCGACCAGGACGATTCGGCTTACAACCCCGCATTCTTCTGGGTCCTCAACTAACCAGGAAATTAGAGAAAACGATAAATTGTCCGTCAACATGTTAGGAGATGGACGGGGCTGTCATGGGAAGGTCGGGTCTCTCGGTGCTTGTATTGGAGATGCATGTTCACCGGGAGGCGGAAGGCCGGCCAGTAGACCGTGGAGTTGGGACCGTCACTGAAGTGACTGCGGGTTTCGAATGTAAGGACGTCGAGGGCTTTTTAGGGTTACTTGGTTGGTGAGCAGGTGCTGATGCGTGTGAGGTGGAGACGAACCACGGTGAGCGAGCCTACTGTTAGGGGACCCCACCTTTCAAATCGCTTAGCGCCTCTATAAACCCGCTCCGAGGCCAGGTGCGCCAGCACCACAGGCCGAGACATCGACCGCAGTAAGACACCGGCGACGAGGTAAATAAAAAAAGCACCGTCGATTTAACGACTGCCCCATGTTATATTGGTAAATCCGACGACGCTCTCATATCAGGTAATAGTTGTCGCATCGCGCAGCGTAACCGTGATAGCTCCGCCAATCAGGAACAGCAGCAGAAAACCAAACAGCATACACTGCGGGGATGAGCCCAGGACGCCGACGCTCTGCATTACGGCGAACGCACTGCCCTTGATGATGAATCCTCCAAGAAGGATCGATTGGTACAAGGCTGCCCAAGACCCCTTAGCGACCCCTCTCACTGTGAACCCGAGGCAAGCGATACAGTAAGGCAGGAGGCAGAGCACGGCTACGGCAAGGATGAATCCGCCTACGACGAACACGAGCGGGGCATCGGCAGGAATTTGAATGGTAATGTCGTGCGGGAGAGTTAGGTTCTTTGCTGGGAAGTGCGGAAGGGAGATGTTGCTTGGGAAGTGTGGGAGGGCCGTTTCCGAGATATTACGGGCGGTAGCAGCAGCAGCAGCTGTAGCAAGGACGACCTGAGCAGGAGCAATAGGCGACATGGTGAACGGCTCGTTCCCCTCTGAGAAAACCCAAAAACGATTTCCTCCTACTTGTACCAGATTCCCTCATAGTAGTAATTTCCTTATGGGACCCCACGTGACCGATGACTCCACTGTCAACTATTTCGATAAAGCCCTCACAAAATTCACCCGTGCTGTGACATTAGGTCAGCGGATTAGCTCATCTCAATAACACTTTGGGAATTCCAGGTCGCAAAAGGTATGATAGGGACGTACGATTTCCCAGCTACGGTCAACCTAAACCTCGGTACGGCATGTCGGACCCGCAATGTGGACAGTGCGAAACATCAAGGGCACCACCAAAGACCGTCTTCCTAATGACGATTCCTGGACGCGTTACTGGAAGAGAATTACTGGTCAACCATTGACCGACTGTTGCATTGCCAACTGTCAGATGGTGATCACCGACACTTCGAAGCAGCTCGTAGGCGGTCACATGTGGTGTTACCAAACCAACCACACTCGCAACTATCACTACATTCTCCCCATTTGCGACTTTTACAACAACCACTCGCGTGAAGACCGTGACCAGACCAAAGCGAACCCCTACATGGTTCGCATAGGAGCCAACCCGACGGTCGGAGAGGACATTGATACAGAATGAGAAGAAGAAACCCCTTTGATCAAGTCGCAGATGCTGCCGTGCATGCAGTGCGGACTTTGGCTGAGCGAAGACATCGCCCGTCAAGCCTGCGGAGATTCACCATGAAGGTACGACAACCCTGATCCTGCGGAGGGTCGGCATGTAGTCCTGTTCCGAGGGGTATCATACCCTATCAAAAAGGCTGACATGAAGACGGTGAAAAAGACCAAAGGCAGGAAGCTTCGTGGGTACCAGCAGTGGCTGCAGCCCAAGAAGGTCCTTGGGAAAATGAAGGAGACACAGTCAAAAGAGATCGCACAGTTTCCATCGGCTTCGGAAGGAAGCCAGGTTCTGCTAGAGGAACTGGCGAAAAAGCTCGACGCGTCGGTCGAGACCCCGAACACTGCAGGCGCAAGTCGAGCACTAATTGATCTATGGGAATCGTACACCGATGGCGAGGACTTCGAGAAAGAGGTCTTGGCTATGCTCCATGTGCATCGAAACTAGGTGACCCCCAAAACGAAGATTGAAACGTGGCTCCTCGACGTCACTCGTCGGACGAGCGGCCCTCAGCATCCCGCAGGTTGTTCTTCCCAGTACTGCCTCCAGTCCACCGACTAGCTACATCTTCGTTTCCTTTTATTTCAAATCACATCCTTTGCCGATGCTGCGACTTTTTAGACCTTCTTTGTCCTGATCGCGACCATTCAGCGGACATTCAGCAAATGATATTGCTAGCTGACACTGGTCTCTCAAAACCTCATCTATCTAATCCACTCTGCGCTTGCGGGCCGCACCAAGTCTGCCTTACGTCTTGCGACTGGCGGTGTCAAGCGACGAACGCAACCTACTAGCCGCGCCTCGCCGACTGGTTCGCATGAAGTTGGTCGGGTTCCCTCCTCGCTTGAAAGCACCTCAGTTCAAGGGTAAGGATAAGGTCGTGGTTGTTTTGGACAAGAGTTTACCCATGCAACCAACCCCCTCTACCCGCATTGCGATGGTCTTACCTCGGACAAGTTTTGGGTACGTGTGGAAGTTTCTCATGGCTCTCATCGAAACCTTGTCGACAAAGGTAGGAACCGTGTCGGACGGAACGGCACCTCCGTCGTCGCCCACGTCCGTCTCGGAGAAGATGGTCAACCCTTCGACATCGTTCATGTCGACGCCGACAGCGGACAGGATGGACACACCGTTCATGTCGCACTCGTAAGAGTCCACGTCTTGGTCTCCGATCTCGTTTCCCGCGTTGACAGCTCCGTTGAGAGGGTGTGGAGTTCGGTTGGACCATGCTCAGCTGCTGACTCCTTGCTCTTTGTTTATCCCGCTCAGAATCGAGCTGAAGGGGTCGAGCACGGGCTCCAGAAGATTGATCCAACTTTTGGGACAGAGCTGCCATCTCACACGGCCGTTTGGGACACCAATGATCTTACCGTGCTTCTATTATTTATAGGCGTGTACTGTAAACAAAAGGAGGGTTTTTCTAATGTAGTGCTGCAAACACACCGGGGAAGGTGGGAAGGTCCTGTCCCGCGGGATTGCTGGCCATCAGGGTCCATAGGTCCTGGACAGCTCCAGCTGCAGGCGCGCCTGCTTGTCGCTTTTCGAGCCTCTCTGGGTCATCACCGTCATCGCGCTTGCGCCTGGTACTGAGCCCGACGTCACCCACGCCGAGCGAGTTCATGGAGGTGTCGACCGGGATTCCGCGCTTGCAGCGATCAAAGTCCGCTTGGAAGTACTCTGCAAATCCCGAAGCGATGTTTAGGACAATGAGCGAGAGAAAAGGCGAGAGAGGGAGAAGGGTGGCTCACGAGAAGATGCATCTTGGCAGTTGTCGCTGTCGATGTTCCCCCACGTCCCGTCGTTCCCGCACTGCCTCGTCGAGTCCCCTCCAAACGGACACGGGAGACTCGCCAGGGCACCCGCCTTGGTGCTCGGCCATGTGCCATCACCATTGCAAACGCTGCCGCTGCCCAGGCCGGACCCAACGTTCGAGTTGCCAAACACGGCCATCATGAGCAGACCCGACGGATCCAGGTCCGTCGACCACGCGCTGACGCCCGACAGACACTGCGCGTCCGCGATCTGCATCTTGGTCGTGATGGTCTGAGGCGTCTCGTAGGTGATCCACTGCGATCCGATCACCACCGACGCGGCGTTGGAGGTGCTGTCGACGGTCTCGGTCGCGCCAGCGGCGGTCGAGAGGGCCTTGATCTCGTTGTACGAGAGGAAGCCCGGAGTGTTGGTGCAGACTCCCGGGGCACCTGGACCCGTGAAGGAACAGCCGACGTTCGCGCACGAGCTAGAGGCGAGCTGGTAGTTGCGTCCGTAGAAGGCGATCCCCATCACGAGCTTGGTCCGCCTGACCCCGGCCTTCAGAAAGACCTGGATGGCTTGGTTCATGCTGTCAACGGTGGTTAGAGGCTGGACGCCGTTCGCCGTCGGCCACGAGTCTGGAGAGACGTCGCTGTAACCGCCGGCAACGGCCACGGTCTGAGCAGCGGCTCCTCCGCCTCCTCCACCGCCAGTGATGACGAGGTCATACGTCTTGAAGTTCATCCTTTAAAGTCCAATGGTCAGACTCCGGCGGACGTGCTGGACGTTCATGTGGAAGCTCACCAGTCAACATAGTCCTGCAGGTCCTTGAGTGCGTAATCGTTGATTTTGGACATGTCGGCCGGGATGGTCACGGAAACGAGCAGGTGGGAGTTTGACGAGGTTATGGCTTGGTTGAGCTCCTTGAAGAACTGAACATAGTTGGCTGCGTCCGTGGGCTGACCACCACGGTCTGGACCTGGATGAGTATGCATAAACACATCATTCAGTGCGAACGCCGTTAAAGCGCATGCCGCGGAGGTTTCGTACCAGGGTATTCCCAGTCAAAATCTACACCGTCGAATCCCTTCGCAGGGACGGTTGTCAAGATGTCGGAAATGAGCTTCGCCCTGTTGCCCGGGCTCGTGACCATGTTCGAGAACCTAGTCTCGGTGCCCGATCCGGGAGTGTTGAAGGCCCAGCCTCCAATGGACCACATGGTCTTGAGCGCCGTGTTGGACGTCTTCAAACCGTTGAAGGTCTTGATCTGGGCGTCGTCCTGCCCGCTGGTGGTCGCCAGGGTGAAGCCGGGGGAGATTGCGCCAAAGGTATACACGAGGTGAGTGACGCCTGTCGTGCGGATCTGGTCGGGTGCGAGCGAGGGGAGCACGCCCTTGCAGTTGGGCAGGTTGGCGCCACGATTGGCAGCGCTGTTGGAATAGTACGCGACCACCCGGGTGAGTGCCTGCGGGTTCGCCGTCGCGCAGTTGCCAGGAGCGGGAAAGTCCGAGAGACTGTTGCAGTTGGACTGACATCCCTCACCGCAGAAATCCTGGCCCACTCCGCACATCCCATAAGCGGAACAGCATTGCCCGTTGGGGCACGTGGCTCCCTGAGCATCCTTTCCGCACTGTGCGGACGGGCAGAACGTGACCTGGAATGGTGTTTCATGTGAGCTTCTTGCCTCCGGAACCAGATATCTGCAAACCCACACTTGCTAACCCTGTAGTCGGCATCCCTGCAGTTGAAGGTGGAAGATAGGTCGTCAAACTGCCACGAGTAGGCATCGGGACACTTGTCCTTGAAGACCTGGTCGTAACGAGTCGGCCAGTCGCCTTGACTTTGCACGGACGGCCAGGTGACCGAGTCGCAGACCTTGCCGACGGCTTCGGGCCGCACGTCGTGCTTGGAGTAGCCAAAGTTGGGGGCGACGCAGCCGAGAAGCTCCCGCATGCTCTCGTCGTTGAACCAGCCCATCAGAGGGTTCGGATTGTAGGTTCGCTGGATGAGGTCCTCGACGGCGTCGTGGATGGATCCGCAGGCGATGGTTCTCTTGCGGTCGTCGCTCTTGAACGAGAGTTCCACGGGGCAGTTCCTCTGGATGTCCATGCGGCAGGAAGGATTGCCGCAGTCAAAGTTCGGGGGAGTCCCTTGGGGATCGTTCATCTTTGTGCCCTTGATGACCTCGATCTGGATGTCGAGCGTGTGACCGTCGACCTGGCTGAGGTCGTAGTAGTCCTTGTTGCCCCAGCCGGCCAGAGTGAACTCGGCGATCGTGTACGGCGGGATCCCTCCGTTCCCTTGACACGCTACTCCGTAATTGTTTTCTGGAATGCCGCAGGTTCCCGTCTCGCAGAAGACCTTGGGATGGCAAGAGTGGGGATCAGAACGTAAACACGCGCAAGATGGTCTCGGCATGGATGGAGGCCGAGGAGTGGGCGGTTCGCGCTCCATGAAGAAGTCTGGCTCGCTTCGCTCGCATTTGGGTCGCGCCATGAAGGGAACCTGGGCTCGCTTCGCTCGCATTTTGGAATGGGCGCGCTTCGCGCGCCGTGAGGGAACTTGGGCTCGCTTCGCTCGCATTTGGGTCGCGCCATGAAGGAACCTGGGCTCGCTTCGCTCGCCATCTTGGACTGGGCGCGCTTCGCGCGCCGTAAAGGAACCTGGGCTCGCTTCGCTCGCCCTTTTTCTTTTTTTACCTTGCCATTGTTCAGCTTGCAGTTCGTCCTCCCCCAGACCCTCCCCGAGATCCAGTTCCATGGGATGGCGACGTTGGCGAGGGAGCCAGGAGCCAGACCGAAGCCGCCGTCGGCCGGCACGGGGGCGTCCTTTGCGCCCTGGATGGCGGGCCAGACCTTGTAGGCACACTTGTTGACGATCTGCATCTGCTTGGTGAGGCCGGTCCAACCGGGGGTGTCGAGGTTGGTGATGGGAGCCGTGTAGACGTCGGCATCGGGGTCCTCTGCGCGGTAGCCCGGCCCTTGGACGAGCAGGGGCGACCCATCCGGGGCCTTCATACAGTGGTACTCTCCCTTGTCAGGATCGATGCAGGCCACGCCGCAGGTGACCTGAGTGGGGAGACAGTCGCGCCTGACAAGGCCAGAAGAAGAAGTCGAGTTGGCTGCTCCGACGACATTGTCAGCGGCTGTGGCAGAGAAGCACGTCAAAAGGAGGGCCAGAGCGATGGCAAGCCAGGTGGTGGTGCCACGAGATGTCCAAGGATCCGCCATTGCGGGGTTAAGAAGGAGAGTATTACTCTGTGAAACGACAACGACGACGAACGGGAGCGCGAGGGCGAGCCTTCAGTCGTGACGGAGACGAGGTGAGCAAACGCACATCTTTTTCTTTGTTTTTTTTTTTGGGTTCCTTCAGCCTCCACGCACACGCACATTTGGGTCAATTCGTGGAAAGTCGTTGGCGTGTGGAATGTTCCGCAAGAGCACAAAAAGCAACAAAAGCTTCTCTCTTTCTTCTTTTCTTCTTTTCTTTAGGGGAGACACGTGTCGATCACACCGGACAAACTGCTGAGGCTGAGCAGCCATTCCGTCCGAATGAAGAGAAAAAAAAAAAAGCAAAAAAGAGAAAAACGCACGTAGCCAGTCCGCGGTTCATGACAACAGGAAGCTTGACAATGGCACAGCACACACATTCCCCTCAGGACATCTCGCGGTGGATTCATCGTCTGTCCTCGCTTCCTGTGCAGCGTTACTGGTGATGATGATGTTGCGCAACGCACGCATGGTGGTCGCGCTCCTGGTCGCGGCTCTCACCACCACCACCACCACCACCACCGTTGCCGCCTTCGGCCTGTTCACCACCGATGATCTCGCTGCCTTCAAGATCTCCTCCACCGGCGCATGCGGGACGGCGCTGCGCCTCGACATCAACTGCCCGCGCGCCATCGTCTTCGGAGACTACTCGTCCTTTGCACTCCCGGGCGGAAACATCTCCCGCAACGCCTTCTGCTCGGCGACCGGCGACTGCATGACCACCGTCAGGGC
Organism: Thoreauomyces humboldtii; assembly: GCA_027596035.1. Lineage (NCBI taxonomy): Eukaryota > Fungi > Chytridiomycota > Chytridiomycetes > Spizellomycetales > Powellomycetaceae > Thoreauomyces > Thoreauomyces humboldtii. The sequence goes on from JADGJA010000159.1 coordinate 7,924, forward strand.
CTTCTCCTCGCAGGTCCAGGCCGCATGCGACCTCTCCACCCAGCTCGGTCCCACCGCCAATGTCGGTCGCCTCCTCGGCCACCTCGTCCAGGGCGTCAACCTGCCGTGCCTCGTCGACTCGACCACTCGGCAGAACTGCAGGGACTACATCGCCGCCGCAACGAAATTCGTGGACCCGTCCAAACCCATCAGCGAGGCCCTTCCGCCTTCCGTCCTGTGCAGCGACTGCTGGCTCGCCTCGTCCCTGCTGTCCCAGGGCCTGGACAAGAGCGTGCAGCAGATGCTCTTTTATCTCGAGAACTTTGTCTGCGCGGGGGAGCGCATCGCGGACGTCTACGAGACCATGGTGCAGGACGTCATGCCCGTGTTCCCCGTGGTTTCAACCAGGTGAGTGTGGATGCGAGAGGTACCGCCGTTCCAAGGGACCCCCAGGAAAGGCCAAAGCCGCACGATCCTGCGAGGGAAGCCAGGTCCTGCGCTGGCTCGTTCCGATGTTCCTTGACCAATGGTTTTTTTTTTCTCTCTTTTGATTTCCTTCACCTTTACAGCAACTCGTCGATGATCTTTCCAGCGGCAGCTCCTGATACGCCCACCTGCGGTCCCGGCAAGGGCTCATGCCCGATCGGACAATGCTGCAACTACCTCGGGCAATGCGGCACGGGTGCCACCTTTTGCTCGCCTGCGAACTGCCTGTTCGGGTACGGCACGTGCACCCGGCTCACGACGGATCCCAAGGCCGCCTGTGGGGCGACGTCGGCCACACTTGCGTCCTGCGCCAGCGGATGCTGCAGTGCGGCGGGACAGTGCGGAACCGGCGCCTCCTTTTGCACTCTTCCGGATCCCAGTCTGCCCGCGGTGCCGGGAGCGCCCACCGGTTGCCAGGCTGCCTTTGGGAAGCCGTGCACACCGTTCATCAACGCTGCTCACGGTTCGCGCCTTCTTCTTGCTGGCCTTCTCGGCTTGGACTGTCATCAACGTTGCTAATTCCGACGATTGCTCCCTTTAGCATGCGGACCGGCTGCAGCCGGCAACGGCACGTGCGCGGCGGGAACCTGCTGCAAGGATTCGACAAAGCAGTGCGGGACAACCGAGGACTTTTGTGCCTACAGCAACTGCAACGAAGGTTACGGCTCCTGTGGACAGCAAAAGGTCGATCGAAACCAGAGTATGTCCTCTCTCGCGATATGCTTGATGATTTCCCTTGGTAACGGAGCTTCCTGTGCTGTTCTAGCTTGCGGATGGCAGTCACCGTTCCAAAAGTCGTGCGGTCCTACGAGCTGCTGCAGCGGAGCAGGTTCGTGCGGGAACACGACCGCCGAGTGCGGAAGCAATTGTCAGGGAAACTACGGAGCCTGCAGCTGGCCACTCGTAGTCAAGTGTCCCGCCATAGCTGCGCAGATGACAAGCGAAGGAGGCGTCTATTACGGCAACTGGACAGCTTCCCTTACCAACACCACGGCCACCCTTCCATGTGCCAACGCTCCTACTCGCAACATGACCACTCCGTGCCTTGCCGGCGGCCAATGGGGCCCGGTCGATGTCAGCAGCTGCTACACAAGAAAGACCGTCTGTCCCCCGTCGGCGGGCTGGCCTTTGACTGTCGGCGGGGCGAACGCCACCCAGCCTTGCGACCGCGGTTTTAAGGGGGTCAAAACAGCCATGTGTAAGGTGGAAGGATCTTGGAGTTCTACCGATTTCTCGCAGTGCGCGCAATTCGGATGTGCTCCGACCGATATCCTCCCCGTCACACCGTTTGGACAGACGGCCTCCGTCGCCTGCCCACTTCTCTTCAATGGCAATCAGACAGCACAGTGCCTGCCGACGGGACTCTGGAGCGCCATGGACACGAGCAAGTGCACGCCGAGCCCAGCGTCCCATTGCTCTGCTTTCAATGGCTTCAACATCACGAGCTACGGAGGCATAGCTTCGGGACCCTGCTACCAGCCTCTCACCGGCAACATGACCATCCGATGCGGCGCGATGGGCGTGTGGATTACTGTCAACGGAACTGGGTGTGTCGATCTCACCGGTCCGACACCCAGCAACTCGACTCTCCCTTCCGGCAACTCCACCGTCTCGTCCGCCCTCCCGACATCCACGCTCCCACCTCTGATCGTGCCCACACCGTGCGTGGCAACCACCTGCGGCGTGTTCGACCCGGCCAACTACGTCTGCTGCGGGACGGGCACTCTCTGCCCCAAGACGGCCCCCGCCGTATGCGCAGGATCCTGCTACTCTACGGCCAGCTACGACTGCTGCGCGCCTGGGACCCTCTCTCCCAAAGGAGCCTGTGGACCGCCGGTGGTGCAGCCCACCGGCACCGTCACGCCCACGACCAGAACCACCACGGCCAAACCCACGACGACGACGACGGGGCCGGACCCCAACGCCTGCACCTCGACCAACTGCGGGGTCTTTGACACCAAGGCGTACGTGTGCTGCTCGGGTACTCTCTGTCCGATGGTCGCGCCGAGGGCTTGCGGAAAGGCCTGCTACAATCCGGCCAACAACGACTGCTGTCCGGACCTCACCTTGCAAGCCCGAGGCGGGTGCGCTGGACACACAGCCGAGACCACGACCGCACATGCTCCTGCCCCGCCTACCACCACCACGGCCAAAAGGCCCGAGACCACCACCACGACAGCTGCTCCGCCTGCCCAGACGTGCAGCTCCGTGTCCCCAGGCCCGTGCGGCGGCTTTGACCCGACTGCGTACTGGTGCTGCGGGACGCAGTTGTGCCAGAAGGGGATGCTGAACTGCGGAGGAGCGTGCTATCCTCCGACCGTCTATCACTGCTGCAAGAATGCCCTTCAGCCTCTGAGCGTAGCTTGCTAGGTGTACATGTATATCCACGTATATAGAAGGATCTCGGTGCGAGCGTTCTTTGGGGATTATCGGGATCTTGGAATGGTCGAAGTAGACATGCCTTCAGCCACCATACAAAGCAGCCACCAGTGGCCCACCACCAATGCACGCGCACGGAGAAACGTGCCGATCACCCTCCCTCGGAAATGAAAAAGAACAAAAAAGAAAGTCCGAAAAAAAAAAAAAGACAACGTTTTCCAGGTTAATGGTGATCACACAGTTTGGCTGAGTCCGGAGTGTTGGCGTCGCTCGTGAGAACTCACCGTGAGAAAAACCAAAAAATGTTGGTCGACGGGAATGGTGGAATCGCGGGCATTGGGGAACCATACCTTTCGCATTGTGACTCTCCCGCCGCGAGGAACGCAGCCTGGCGCAACCCGAAAGAGCACGGCAAGCAGCAGCAGTCGCAGGTCCTCGTCGTTCTCTCGAGCAGCATATGCCGATGGCTACCTTCACGCGGTCTCCGAGGCGCGGCACGGCCATCCTCCTCTCAGTCATTTCGGTCACCCTCCTCTTCCTCCTCGCAGTACCCACAGCGAACGCTTCCGGCTCCACCGCCACCGCCAACCCATCCTGTCCTGTGTCAAGCGGAGGCCGTCCTTACAAGGCCCCGTCCCTCGCACAGCTCAAGTACCTGGCTGGCCGCGCAATCGATAAGCGCGCCGCCGAAACCCCCGTCACCCGCGACCAGTTCGAGACGATCGTCCGTCGCTTCGACGCCGACGGGAATGGCATCCTTGACCGGAACGAGTTGGAGTACCTCACGGCGAGGATGGGGGCCGGCAATCAGAGGTCCCCCGACGATTGGAACCCGAAAGAGGTAACCATGGTCGATCACCTTCGATCCGTGGGATTCCAGAGCGTAGCGGCGAACGACCACGTGCATGATCATCTGGCTGAACACTATGAGAACGGCATCACGGTGGAGCATCTTGTGAGTGGGTGGGCGTGGGTTTTCTGTTTCTTTTCTTGCGAATGGTCATCTTACAATGTTGCGCCTGGTTCAGGTGGAAGAGGCCTTTAACCAAGAGAAGATCTCGGCAAACACTGTAAAGTACGGTTCCACACTCACTCTGCTCGAGCGAAAGATGGACACCCTCGGTCCGGCTTCCTGCACGGACCACCTCCGTCTGGCACTCCAGATTCTGGCTCGCAACGGCGACGCCCTGCCCAACGTAGAATGCCTCACAGTTACTCCCGCCAACGACCTTTGCGATTGCTTTGCTCCCGTGGACACGTCCGTGTCCGTCGTACCCGCCAGCCATCGCCTTGAGAGAAGAATTCTCAACTTTAATCTTCCCATCCTGAACAACGGCTGGATCCGACTTGCTCGAGATAGCGGAAGCATCTTCTCTGACGTCATCTCCTCTCTGCTGCAGCTGCGAGAGGCGGTTGCCGTCGCTGGGTTCGTTGCCGAGTGGGGTCCCATCATTGTCGCAATTGCAGTTGTGATCTTCGTTATTATCGAGCTTCTGAGGTTCGCTGTGAGCTACTTCAACTGCAAGCCGGACGCCAACGACTTCAAAGGGCCGGTGGCGAAGCTGACTGCCATTGGTGACTTTGTCCCTATGAACTTTATTGCTTGGGACCCAAGCACCCCCGCCCCAACGTGCGCCCTCGCCATCTACATCAGCAACACCTGCGGTTGGGAGGGCACCGCCGATTCGCAAAGCTGCTCGAATGGCGGAGAACTTGTCTGTAAGTGTTCCAGAAGAAAAGAAAGAGCTTGCACAAGTTCTGAACGTAGTGCATGCAGACCCCAACTCTTGCAAAGACATTTTCCGATATGGCTCCTGCGTGTGTGGTCTGAAATGCAAGAGCAAGTGTTGGAAAGTATTCCAAGGGTGCTGCTGCGAAGCGCTCATGTACCGCAACCCTCGCGCGGGACGCCTGGAACCCCAGAACGGCGATACCCTCCTTGGCAAGGACCTCACGACCGTAGAAGATTGCGCTCAGACGTGTTATGATTCTGGAATCTGTGCTGGGTTCTCGATCACGACAACCCATGACAATGATATCTCGAAGGTTCAGTGTCGTCTCAGTGTCTCGGACTCGGGCGACGCGGATTTGGTGGCAGACAGCGCGTCCACGACGTGGTTCTCCAACAAAGAGGCGCCCGGCGCGTTTGCCAACGGTGTCGACTTTATCGACATCTATGCCGACCTCAAGATCTTGTGGCTCGCGGGCTCGTCCGGAGCCCCTGCTGTCGGAGGTAGCAAGGTCCAGACGGCATTGAATATTATCATGCTGTCCCTTCTAGCCATGAGCGGCTGCCTCGAACGCATGACCTTTGCGACACCAGACCTCATCACAACTATGATGACGAGCTACCAGAACATTCATTCGGACTTCGATGGAAGCGCAACGAGACTCGCTGGTGTCATGTCAACCACGCTTACTGGTAAGTTCTGGAAGCTGACGGCCCAACTACTACGGCTCAAAAGCTCAAACCACTCTGTTTCAGTCAACCCGGCGGTCGTTGACCAATGCGCGTACTTCAACGATCCCGACGGTCTCAAAACAGTGGCGGCTATGAACATCTTCTTCAACTCTGTTGGCGTGAACATGTTTCAAACCGCCTCTAACCTTCGCTACGCTGCATTAAAAGAAGGAATCATGCCTAGTGATGGATATTTCCAGGGCTTGCCGTCGACGGGTATCGACAAGAACTTCAAACTATGTATGCATCTCCCGCTGGGCACAAGTTCTTGTATCTCATGAGTCTCACATACTGTGTGCAGTGACCAGGGCTAGTCTACCAGGCTGGTCTGATATGATCAACCCCACCCCCGACCCAGCAGACGACACCGACGATGATGAAGACGAGCTGGACGACGACATGCCTGATCCCTTGCCACCCCTCGAAGCTGACTTCCAATTCGCACCTGTACTCGGAGTGGCCAACTCCCCCCTGTCCGATGCGATCACTGATCTGTGCACTGCTTTCGCGCTGGGCGCCAAAGTCTCGGACACTCTGGGATGGGCAGCTCAAAAGAATCAACCCAAGGTGCCTTACAAGTGGTCGAGATTGGTCGTCGTGAGCGTGGGACAGGCCGATGCCATGTACCAGGAGTTCACCCACTACGAATGTCTGCCGCTCTTGGTCGGCGGCAAAACCGTCCTGTGGACGCCTCGGACGATCCGAAATTTTCCTTTCGTCTGTGACTTGATAGACAGGTGCCTTTCCACCATTCACCCTCGGCCCCATCTTCGAGATGATGACTGACTGTTTTTCTCGACTTCCGCAGACGGCGAATCTGGGTCGACGGCGGGACACATAGTTGGCAAAACGGCGTCTGGGCGAAAATTGCACTCACGGCCTTCTTGCCCCCCGTTGTTATCAGCGGGGCGTACCAGACTTACATGTTCGACGAAGCTATCATCACGCACCTTGATACTGATCATTACGTCGCCATGACCTCCGCGATGAATGAGTTCCGCATAATCTATCAATATTTTGCTCCGAACGGTGAGGCCTGCTTTGTTGACTTCACAGAGATATTCCATGTGACTAACTGACGTCATTCGAAAGCAAACATATTTTGGAACAACTTCCTCGGTATGGGTTTGTGGGGGCAAGCCCCGAGTGACAGCGATTCACTTACTCCATCTTTACCGCAAAATAGACGCCACCTGGAGATCGCAGACTGGCTTCACTCCCGCCCAGCAGAATCCCTATATCGATGCCTTGAACTATGCGTTCAAGGCGGTCGGCGCTGACGCGCAGAATGTCCGGATGGGCTCCACGACGCAGTCATGGGGCGCATTGTTGACCGCCAAGAATATCCCGCTGCCCCCTGGAAATCCTTGTGAGGACGATCGGGTTCGAAGCCCTCCCAGTGATTGTAAGTACTAACTACTAGCTCATTTTATGACTCGAATCTTCAGACTGGGTTGGTCTCTTAGCAAAAGTCCTTCCGCATCGGGACCCCGACTACGATGCAGACACTGACAATGGATGGGATGCGTATACGTCAAGCAAACCGGCAACGATCCAGCACATCGAGCTCTGGAATGCAATTAACCGGGAGTTCCCGCTCACAAACCAGCGTGGCTACGTGGGCGGAAACGAGCCGGCCCAGTTTGCCACTGACCTCGGCGCCACCACCACCATCTTGTGGCCCCAGCCAACCACCCTTTTGACCAACGCTGCGCGCTGTTCGTATGGCGGCGTCGAGGGTGATGGAGTGGGAGCCACTGGGGCCGGCCCTCTCCGGCGCCGAATGGGCATCGCGAACATGACCGAAACCGACGAGAACCCATACGGTCCCGAAGGCGCCCACTCGGACAAGATGGTTCATCTTGAGGAACGCTCCGTTCAGAACGATTACGCTGCCGTCAAGAACCATCTCAGGTGAGGCGTGCGGTACGTTCAATCGACTCTCCCCGAAGAAGGTGCACCTGACAGCGTCTGTTCTCTCGCAGCATCGTCACCAAGACTACCATGAACGGTGCGCGTGTTGTGCTTACCGGCGACGCTATCTCGCAATCTCTCACCGGCATCGGTGCGGATGCCATGAACTGTGACCTTTTTAAGGCGCCTCACCACGGATCCTCCAACACCGGCCAGCGGACCGACTTCAACGGAATTCAGGCCGACAAGATCATCATCAGCGGCAGGTATGACAAGAACAATCCGAAGAAACCAGCCACGTCGACCTCCGACCCGTCATTACCCTACTCCACCACGTACCTCCTGTGGATCATCCAGAGCCATCACGCTTCGCGACCCGACAAGACCCTCAACCTTTACATAACCGGTAAGTTGCCGGGATCCTGAGCGGGGGAAGAACCGAAGAATGCGTTTTAACCAGGTATTGCGGACTGGCCAGACTTTCCGTGGATCATTGACGGCACGCCTCTTCGCGCCCTCCGTGACAGACCTGGCGTCCGACCCCAGGACTGCAACTACAACATCTGGAGGCTTCCCGTCCGCGGAGCCTACTTTGGTTTCGACACGGCTTTGGTGGCCGACACTACCGAGCCCATCTACGACGACGTCACGAACGCCATGTGGGTGAACCTCGGCCTCGCAGCGAACGGGGGCGGTGTTGCCTGCGATCAGTCGTGGGAGACGCTGACGGACTCATATTGAGGAGAGAATGTATCGGCGACGGTCGCCCGCACTTGTACAGAATGTACGCGTATGGTAGTTGTTAGAAAGGGATTTTCTCCGTAGATTGTTTACATAGACGCAAACCCACCCGTTGGGTTCCGAAACTCAGCCTCTGAACCGTAATGTTTTTAGGGCCATTTCCCTCCCTCTATCCACCCGCGCTGTTCCCGCTCCCTCAAAACTTCTGTGGGGCGTTGCAGCTAGCGTCGATACTCAGAGCATCACCATCTTCAGTTTCGCAACCCTGAAGGGACCCTGGAAGCCAAGTGAATGTGGAAAGGAAAGGAGGATTGCAAAAGGTGTGGCTGTGGTGCATGACGGTATATCGCTGGAGGGGGAAATCATGCGGAACCGGGGCCAAGCCGTACCTCAAGTCCCCGACGCTTGCCGCGGCGAGGGTGACTGGTTCACGAAGCCTTGATTCCGGAGTGTGAGACATAGATCGTTTGAGACTTTTCATTTGAGCGGAATGCGCTGCCGCGGCGGGGAAGCCTCCAGGAATGCGGTCGGCCTCGTCGGGATCGAGGAGGAAGGAAGAGAATAGGGCTGCGGTCGAGGGCGGCTCTCCGCGGACGAGTGTAAGGCGCCCAGCAAACGATACCGCTTTCGGCAGCATTAGCGAGGACTCGCCGTTGGACTCAACCTCCAGACAGGCGATCGAGCAGTAGAGGCTCTCAGAGGTATGAGTGCCGCAAGTCAAGCACCAGTCCATGTCCACTTCCGGTCCGTATGTGTGGAGGGATGAGAGATGAGGAAGGTGTGGAAGATAAAGGTCACCTATGACGATCTGCTCGAGATCACCAAGGCCTCCGGGCCCCGGGAGAGCCTCTTCAGAGACGTAGGCGTTCACGACGACTTAGCTTGGGCGCTGAAGGCAAACAGTCCCGCAAAGACTGGTGTTGAGCTTAAATAGGAGCTCGTGCGGGCCGAGCTCGCCACTTCCAAAGCTCAGCTTCAGCGACTCTCTGCCCCCGAAGTGCTTGACAGCATGACAACGAAGGAGCACCTCGGCATCGCTACCCAGGTCAGCGACGAGCCCAGGAACCACCCTCTCACCGCCGAGTCCATCACCGCAGAACCTATCCATGCATACCATCTTTCCGCGATGGAGCTTAGCGCTTAGCCCTCTTCTCAAAGTTGAAGCGGAAGTCGAGACGGATACCGACGACGACGGCCAGCGGATAGGCGATGACGAGGATCCGGAAGATACTGACGACCGCCGCGAGTTCGTCGTCGAGAGTGACCAAGAGAGCAACCAGGACGATGGCCAGGACGGTGACCCGGACGCTGACACCGACTCCGACGTCAACGGTGGCCAGGACGATGACAGCGACACCGACGTCAACCGTTGTACATCCCTTATCCATATTAAGATGGCCCATATCAGCACCGAAGATGCCCTTACCCCCGATCACTTGGTCAACGCCCCTCACACCGGCTCCCCATGAAAGATTCTGCCCATCACACTACGAATGTCGACAGCGATTGACGTACGGAATCTCTTAGCATGCTGCAACCTCAAGTCCAGTGTCCCTCATAGAACTCTTCTAAGCTACACGAGGGCGTCATTGATTTTCGTGGCCGCGATCTTGGTGACTTGAGGTGTCATCGTGGCCTTACGCGAAGCGTCTCCGCCAACTGAGCTGGCACCGACCGAGGATTGACCGGTCACAAAACTCTTTTTCTTCTGAATGGCGTCCGAAAACTTGAGAAGCATGGTATGGAACACCTGCTTTTGGATGACGATCTCGCTGGGGTTGGCAGTCAAAATCTTGATGGGTGCGGCCAAAACTCGGGCCATGCCGGCAACGATGAGGACCTGGACACGCAATCCATTTAGATAATTGCTCCACCAAAGTGTCGTTGTTAGGTAATTCACCATTCTCACGGCGGTATCAACGATTGCACCGACGACCGTCTTCTGGATCTGGTAAAGGTTGCCGGCGAAGTCGTCTGCGAGGAGGAGTCACGGTTAAGGTTCGATAGGTCCTTTTGAGACTGGTTCCGACACAACCCACCTTTAGGCATGGAAAGAACAACGATCCACTCCAGTCCATACTGATCAACAATGGTAGCCGCACCGACGAAGATAACACCTCCTCCGATCTTGCTGCTTGCCTTGAACGATCCCGTGAACAGATCAGGCATCTTCGATAGGTCAGGGTACTGCTTGTAGATGAAAGCAGCGGTCTCGCTGATGAAAGGGTTGAGGTTTCCACTGGCAATATAACGTTCTGTAGACTCGAAGATTTGAGAGACGTTAGCAGGCGAGGCTGCGACCATGGTTCCCGTCATGTCCCTACAAGAGAGAAAAAACCAACAATAAGCTAGGATCCAGACGAGAAAATCGCACAAATTGCCGTACCAGATCGACACAACACTGTTGGGGCTGATGTTGATGTTCGCCAGGTAGGTAGAGATAGTGGCGACAGAGACCGACATCGTGCCCACCGCTATCGGCTCCACACCGGGAGTGGCGGTTTCAAGGCTGGTTGTCCCTAGAAAGACATCTCAAGGTCAAGGGCGAGCATGTGAATGGTCAAGCTTCAGCACGTCAACGGGTGGATACCAGATAGGCCACTTCAAAGGGAAGAAGACGCCATCTTCAGGCGCTACCCAGGCGGCAGTCACCGACGTGGCCGACGTATTGTAGACATCAGTGGTGGGAATGAAGTTGGAAATGTCGGTCAGGGCAAAAACTCCAGGAGCGATGCCGTTAGTCGTCACATTGGGACCATAACCAAGGGTACCGTCGCTCAGAATGGACATGATAGGAATGATAGACAATTTTCTGTCGCCATAAGCATCAACGGCCGAACTAGTGCCGTCAAGGCACACGATGGCTCCGATCGGCACTTGCGCTCCTGGGTACGGTGACACATACTCGACCGGAGTTCGGCTTCCTAGATACAGCCTTCTGGTATGGGAAGGAATTCTTGCGGTTGAGTTGCGAGGGAGCTCATGGAGTTCATTCATCTAGGACAGAACCCGAGAAATAATAAAAACGGGCACTCTCGACGAAAAGGAGCCGTTTCCGCGGGCAGGAATGAGAAAAACGCTCGAAAAGACTCATGTGGCGGCGGGAACAGCCCGCGCCATACGAAACTACATCAGCACCGAATCCGTGCCTCTTGCAAAGCCCTGGCATCGCGGCATCGCTGCCCCACGAACTCTGTCGAACGCTATCATGAGGCTGCTCCACTGCTCCACACACTCTCTTGGGACGGTCACCGCCCCTCATTTGACAGAGTAGATGGGCTCAAAGTGTTTAAGAGGGTCCCTTGTCTATCAATCCCGTCAGTTTCACTACGCTTTGTTCGTAGTCCACCTCTCAAGCCCCCATCTCGTTTCTTCCGCTTCTACCGGCCATGGCTTCCGAGACGGCAACCCTCACCCACGTGCCTCAAGCTACGAGGCGTCTTCTCAAAGACTACGCTGAGATTGAGCACGCACCCATTGGAGCGGACCTGTCGGCTCACCCTCTTGAGGACAACATCTACGAATGGCACGCGAGCATGCGAAACGGACCCCTGATTGTTCATCTGATGCTTGTCTTTCCGAAGAGTTATCCCTGCGATCCCCCGAGCGTTACTCTCTTCACTCAGATTCCGCACGCGAATGTCGTAGCGAGCCTGGGAGGGTACCGTATCTGTCTGGACATGCTTGACGTCGGGAAAACCAAGCCGTACGAAGGATGGAGCGCGTGCTATTCTGTTGCTAGCATCCTTCGTCAGCTTCAAGGTGAGAAAGGGTGTATCGTACCCTTGCGCGTCGATCGAAGTAGCTCATTCCTCTGTTTTATGATCGGATCGCAGCGTTTATCTTCGATCCCGCATTCCAATTTGATCAGCCTACCGGTGCGCTCTCGAACATCACCACAGCCGTGGACCGGGCGAAGGCTTTCAAGTGCGACAAGTGTCCCCATACCTACAAGAAGCCGTGGCCCAAGTTCCCGACCTCCGCTGAACTCGAAAAGAAGGCACCGACGCCCATTCGTCGCCAGGTCATTCCCCTTCGAAAGATCTCGACGCCCAGCTCGGCGTCCGACTCACCGCCTGCCGTGGCTGCTCCTGCAGCAGAGGGCGCCGCCGGCCCGTCGATCGAAGACAACGAAGGAGAGTGGACGGTAGTAGCCAACAAGAAGCTTTCTAAGCAGACGAGTGGGTCCCACGCGAAGCTGGTCCTCGGAAGCAAAACGTGGGCAGCCTTGCTGCTTGCATCACCGGCTGCCAAGGTCGACCCGGTTCCCGAGTCCGCCAAGAAGGTCAAAGCAAAGAAGCTTGTCATTTGTCAAGTCACAAATGTGGCTGCTCTCCATGCTTTGACGATAGCACCGCCAGTAGACGCGAAACCAGCTTCGTTCGTCAGCAGCACTACCCGGGACGCCGTTATCGACCCGTTGCTCCACCCCTCTTCCTCGGTGATCACGTCCTCGGGTCCGTTCTTCTCACGACTGCCCCATGAGATCCTGGTACATGTCGTCTCGTCACCGGTCCTTTCCAGCGGCGATGTTGTTGCCCTCTCCAAAACCTGCCGGGGTCTCTACGCAGCAACTCAGGATGGTCACATCTGGCGATCGATATTCGGAAGAAGGACAAACGCAAGCGTCACAGCGGCCAGTCTCCAGGACTGGAAGACGGCTCTGGCCTTGGAAGAGAACTTGGCCACGGAAGAGATGCGGTGCTCGCTGACAAAGGTTACGTGGGAGGAGGATGTCATTGGTCTGCCCATCATCTACACGGTTAACCCAAAGACCAAGAACGTCGATTACATCTGCGCCCAGGAGGGGATTTTGAGTCGCGCTTCATTCTATACCGACAAGGTATCCAGTCAAGACCGCAAGCCCTGAGTGCCTTTCTACGTTACCGTCACTGACTTCCGAAATCTAGGTTCGTCGCACGATCTGGAACGTCAAATTCCAGGAGTTCCTTCCATTGTACCTCACGCACTCGCATTTTTTACGTGCTTTACCGGATCTCCAACGGTTCTTCCTCGCCATGTCGCCACAGCATGGGACCCGGTTGTTCCGTCCGGAGATGGCGGTGGAGGTTTTAGCCAAGATGATGAACACGCTGATCGTACTTCTCTGCGACAATGGTCTATCGGTCTCATCCACGGCGATCCAAGGGTACTTTGTTCTCCATCGTCTCCTCACCGCCTTTGTCGACCATTACCCAAAACTGGAACGCTTCATCGACAACGTCCTCGCAAAGTTTATCTACGGAGGCGACGGCGCCCGCCACAAGGATGCGGCCCCTTCCCTCGGTAACCTCCTTCCGCTCCTTACCGTCTCGAAATCGCATAGCTGGTCGCAACCTCGCGTGCGCGACGCCTTTTTGAACGAGAGCGCCGATCGCTCGGTCCTCTGGACCTGCACAAAGTTTCCGAAGCTTGCAAACATCCCTGCAGGGTCGTGCATCAAACCGGACATGGACCTTCTGAAGCGCGTCTGGGAGGGAAACGTCGTCTCGCGCAGGCTCCTCATGTTTCACGTCAGGGTCATGCAGCACTTTGTCAACGGGGTTACGACGCACTGCGACGTCCTGTTCGGACGTCCGCCAAGGAGAGTCGTCGATCAGTTTCAGGTGATACCGCTTGTTCCTCGAGCTCGCATTGTCCACCGCTTTTTCCTGACTTTCCCTACCCAGAAAACCACAAAGAGGATCATGAACGTGGAATTTTGGCCGGAATATCACGCGGCCATCATGCATCCGCTCCCAACGCCTCTTCGCCTCACGGCGCAGTGGCGAGAGTCGGTAGCGAACTCGCTGAGAAAAGGGTATCACCGCAGAGGGATGGATTTCTCTGCCGTTCAGCGTTCGGGCGTCTCTCGAATCCTGCTCAAGGGAGACTCGTACACGGCCCCACCGGACCTCGATACGGTCGTGATGGACGAGACGTGGCGATGGGCTCCCGAGGATGGAATGACGTATCTGGATGCTTCTTGTTCTGTCTATGACTTCTCAGGTACTCACGTGAGAGTTTTCTGGGATCTCGGACGCAAGACTCTTTTCGATAGCAAAAGAACTCACCCCACCTTTCTTGACCCCAGGCAAGCACCTCGAGCACGTCTGCTGGTCTCGCCGCGTCAGCACAAACGGCAGCATCATCCACAGTGGCGACCAGATCGATTATGCTCTCCTTCTCGGAACCCATAAGATCACCGTTAATGTCCGCAACCTCGACCCCAAGGTGAAGTCCCTCGTGTTCTGCATGTCCGCGTTCACGGGCGACCTCCTGAGGATCAAGCATCCGACCGTCAACTTCCATTCCGTGGACCCGCGAGATCGCGACGTCACCGAGGCCCTCTGTCGCTACGATTTCGTAGCGGATGAGTCGTTGAGAGGGAAGACGAACGTCGTGATGTGCGTTCTTTGGAGGTCGACGCGAAGGGACCGATGGCAGGTGACGGCTAGAGGGGATGTCGGTCATGGTACGGCGTCGAATTGGGCACCGATGATGAAGGACATGGCTCGAGTGTTGCGCCAACTTTGAGAAGTGTGCTGCATGCTGGGTTCTAGCGCAGACATAGCATGTATCATAGCACATCTGGTTTCCTTTAACAAACACGACATTCGAGAAAAAAACTGCTTTTGCGACGCTTGCAAATCCAAAGGCTGATCTGATGGCTCCACTGCCGCTCTCGTCAGCTTCTGCTCGAAGCGAAAAACTTACGCCCGCCCTCAGAGTGTATTCGACAGCGGGGCGGTGTGAGTCACAACCGAACGACTTCACCTCACTCGCTACCGGGGTGTGTATACTCTCAATCGTGCGTAGCGTCACCCTTATTCCGTATAAAGAGCCCCCCGCACGTCTACCACTCCTCTCACGTCGCGCGCCAGAGTCCCAATTGTCGGAGTGACAAGTTTCTTATCGTTTGTTCGGGTCCCGATCGACAGCAGCCCGTGCTGACAGTGTGCCCTCGCAGCGGCTTTGCAGTCCAGCAGGCTCGCCAGAGGTGCATCCTGCGAGAGCAGGTTATTGGCGACGAAGTCAATGGCCGTAGTTTGAAGACCCGAGTTCCTGATTAGCTGAAGGTCAGAACCGCGTTAGATGTTCCAGTCGCCTTAGAGATGGGTCATTCAACAATAAGATAGCGAACGGATTTACGTGTTAGGACGATGTAAGATAAAAAGAATGGGAAGAAGTCTGACAATAAAAGAATAAAAAAAGTCGAGGACGCTTGGCAGGCGGATGAACTTTCAAAGTTCAAAGCTAACACTCAAAAGCTGACACGGTTCAACTCGTCAAGAGCGAGGGCCAGCTCTTCGATGGTCATGTCATCCACGAACGTCGCAGCGCCTATCCCGCGCATCAAGGGAGTCCGCTGGAATCCACCTCGTCCAGCTGTAATGTCCTCGAGTGCCTTTGCACAGCACGCGATGTCCAAGCTCGGATGCGAGGTCGCGAGTCCAAGGCCCTGCATCAGACGCAACGTGCGACAGGCGTCCTTGTCCGAAAGCAGACCACGTCTACGAGCGATGACGGTGGTGAAAGCCATGTCGATGCACACGGCTTCTCCATGAAGAAGCGACATGTCCGTCCCCAGAGCAGCCATCTCAAGACATGGGGAGAAGGAGTGACCGTAGTCAACGATGCGGCGAAGGTTGAACTCGTGGAGATTCGGCTAAAATGAAAGCAAAAGCGAATGGTAAGGCAAGGGGGATTTCTCCGCTTGCTCGATCGCACTTCTTACCTCAAGCTCTTCGAGCATGCCTTGAATCGCCCTGCGCATGATCTCTTCGCCTCCGTACAGGTAAGCGTCGCCCCGCGTCGTCCGAGGATGTTGGACCATTTCCTCCATGAGTTCAAAGAGCCGCGCGTCCTTGATGCACGCCATCTTTGCGATCTCGGCTGATCCGTTTCGGATGTGTCGCTCCGGAAGCGTGGCGAGAAAGCTGGTGTCGACGAACACGGCCAGCGGAGCGCAATAGGTTCCGATCTTGTTCTTTCCGCCGTTGAGATTGCATGCTGTTTTGACGCCGACGGCCGCATCCACCATCCCAATGAGAGTCGTGGGAACCTGGAAATATTGGGCACCTTGAGCGATCGGATATCAAAGAGGACGGGAACCAGGACATACAGATGGGTGGTTACCTTGATGATGGGCGTCCCTCGCCTGTACAAGTTTGCGGCCATGGCGCTCAAGTCCAGACTGACACCTCCACCGATGGCGAGGATCGGTTCTCTCCTCCTGTCAATGTTGCACTTCTGCATGGTGGTGCAAGCGGCGAGGACCTGGTTCCAGTCTTTGTTAGCTTCGTCCGGAGTGATGAGGTGGATGATGACCTGGACGCCATGATGGGCAAAGTATCTGTCGATTTTGTTTCGGTAGAGCTCGTACACCGTGGAGTCAATAAGGACAAGCCGCCGCTGTGGACCTGCACGAGCGGCTTCCGATGTTGAGTAAGCACTGAGGATGGGTGGAAACACTGAGTCGTTCATGGTACGTAGGAGGGATGTGTTGTCCTCGTCGAAGATCCGAGGTGTGATCTCGACAGTATATCGCATGGGCATCCACTCTTCGACCGTGAAAAGACCCTGTTCGATTCTGTTTGTCAGCCAAGGAAAGGAGAAGAGTGAATTGGGTTCTGCATTGTTCGAAAGCTTACCGAGTCTAGTCCAGTCAATCCGCTTCCGTTCAATCCATTCAAACCCACACGGTTGCACTCGGAAGGGGACTTGCGCTTGCTCTCGGAAACTGTGATCGCGCTGTCGCGCCGAGGCTCTCGAGACGAGTACAGAGGTCCGTCCATGCTGCCGCTCCGGCTGCTTCTCGGGATGGTCATGGTATCGCTGTCGGCGGTGGCGGTGATATCGTCTTGGACCGGCAGTTGCTGGGGGCTGTCCATCAACACATTGAGAGGGAAGGTCGACGCTGCAAAGGTCATCGTATGTTCTCAAGTTGTTCCTTCGGTGTGGGTTGCTTGTGGGCTCTTTGGTATTGACAAGGTGCTGCTGGAACGGTTTGGAAGAAGCAAGCAGGCAAGATGAAGCAGAGCCATGGTTATTATTTGGCACGAATTTTCCGACAAATCTCCATACTATCCAGGGTCGACGAGGTGCAAGCGAGGGTGGAGATTATCCCACATGCAGACGTCGCACGACGTTTTCGACCTCATGGGACCTCTTTTGACCCACATGCAGGTGGTTTTTCCATCCTTCAGCATGCGGGGGAATGTGAACATCCCCAGTCGCGAGAAGTGTGCAGGACGGCGTCTGGGGTTAACGGGCCTTAAGGGGGGAGACATTTGGACAGCAACATCCCATAACGCCAGCAGCCAAAGGGGCGTCATGCCGTCCCGCGCATTTAATTTCCGCAGGCTCCCTTCCCTAATAACTCTCTCTCATCTTTCTCCATCTCGATCTGGTGCAACCCGCAAGATGAATGGATGCATGAAATATATGCTCGAGAGAGAAACAGATAAGAAAGAGGAAAGCCCAAGGGGCCCAGGCACTGTTCCCGAACTTCTGGGTCCCGGGTCCTTGGTACGGGAGCGAGCGGCGATCATGACTCATCTCCTTTTGTTTTTCCCCCCCGCGCACCACTCACAGAAGATCTCTCTGTCTCTCTGTCTTGAAGCACACCCTTATATCTAGTGCCAGCCGCTCTTGTTCAGCGCCCCCCCATCTGACAAGACCCTTCCCAGCTGCCATTCTTTTACCCGCACTTCCTCGCTCTTGATCATACACACTACACCCGGATGACCGTGCAAGACTCAAATTCAGGCAAGGCTTCCTTGCTCCTTCCCGACGGCCGCGTCGCCGACACACCGCTCGAGGTCATCGGCTGTCTCCTTCGTCAGAGCCTCTCGGCACGCGGCCACGATGCAGACATCCAAAGGGCCCTGGACATGGTCGTCGGAATCGATCAGTACACCGCAACGGTTTCGACGCCCGTGAGCCAAGCTGTCGCACGTCAGGTGGACGCCACCATGAAGGTCGATTGGGACTGCCTTTACGAAGCGGTAAGGGAGGCAAAGGAGATGAACCTCGAGCGAGGTTAGGACTTGTCTTTCCTGCGCGCGGAGCGCGCACCTCCAAAGCGAGCGCTAGCGAGCGACCCCAAGCGCCCCGCGAAGCGGGGGCCTCCATCTTTATCGTCCTGCGCGCGGAGCGCGACCAAAGCGAGCCTTGGCGAGCAATCAAAAGGCTCCGCGAAGCGGGGCCTCGATTTACCCCGCCCCGAAGCGAGGACGTGTCTTCCTGCGCGCGAAGCGCGCACACAAGCGAGCGCCAGCGAGCGTATCCAACGCTTTTTAGTTTTTTACGTCCTGATGCTGTGATCCTTGTGATCCTCATCCTTCACGTCCACCTCTCCCATGTCCCATCCATGAGACAGAATGCTGATGGTCAACCTTACCGACGATCTCTTCCAGGGCAAGACCACGTTCCGGCAGACAGCCAACTGCTGTGCGGGAAGCTTCGAAGCGGCCTTCGTGTCGTCCATGGCGCAGGCCACGCGCGCCGTCCGAGTCCTGGAGATCGGCTCCTTCACCGGAACGACCACCATGGCCGTCGCGGAAGCTCTCCCAGAAGGTGGAAAGGTTGGGGTCTTCTCTGTTTTTGGTCTTACCGCAATGCCATTTTTTCCTTACGGAACTTTTTCACACCGTCTGTAAGGTCTACACTCTCGAGATCGAGCCTTACCTTCGACAAATGTGCCAGGATGCATTCGACGCAGCAAAGCTGACCCACAAGATCGAGATCCTGCTAGGCGATGCAAACGAGAGTCTGGCAAAGCTCGCTCAGGAAGGATTGGCCTTTGACCTCATCTTCATCGATGCGGACAAGACCGGTTACAAACGCTATTTCGACACCATCATGGAGCAAGGACTTTTGGCTCCGAGCGGAACTCTGTTGGTCGACAACACCTTGTTCAAGGTAAGCGTTGAACTATTTAGCTCGCGGCATCGACATTTCTCGTTTGCGTCCTGCTAACATGCACTGTCGAAGGGTAGGTTCTTGGTCAATCAACCTGTCGAGGACGAGAGTTCGGAAGCTCTGCGCGTCTTCAACGAGCATGTGCTGAATGACTCTCGGGTGAACGTCGTCGTTCTGCCCATCCGTGATGGCGTCAGCATGATCACACGGAGAAGGTACGGCACCGTGTACGAGGACTCTTTCCTGTTTACCAATTGACACCAATCCACCGCATGCAGATCCCGCGCCCCGGCAGCAGCGGATGCCGTAGCTCGCGACGGTCTGGACGTGCTACAGCGTCTGAGCCTTGGAGGCAAAGTAGCCCTCGTCACAGGTGGGTTATGAGTTCAAGCTTTGAGGATCTCGCAGCGACGAGTCATCCTGATAATACTCTACATTCAGGCGCTGGTCAAGGAATCGGACGAGCATTCGCACACGCGCTTGGAGAGGCTGGTGCCGCGGTCGCTGTTGTCGATATATCCCAAACGACAGCCCGAGCTGTCGCCGATGAGCTCAAGTTGAAGGGTATTCGAAGCATAGCGTTAGTGGCGGATGTCACGAAACGGGCAGATTCTGATAGGTAAGAACTTCGACTACTTCGCGCCGATGAACTTCTCGGTTCTAACCTTGCCTCTTGTGTTCTTGCAGGATGGTACAGGATACGATTACCAAGTGGGGCCACCTGGATATTGCCATCAACAACGCCGGCGTCAACTTCAACTCGGCTGCCGAGGACATCACCGATGCGCAGTGGGATACGACGTTCGCTGTCAACACGAAAGGTGTGCTTTACTGCTGCCAAGCAGAAGCGAAGCACATGCTCGAATCCCGCCGTCCTTGCTCCATAATCAATACCGCCAGCATGGCAACGCTGCTCGTTCCCCATCCGCAAAAACAAGCTGCCTACAATGCGAGTAAAGCCGCCGTCGTAAAGCTGACCGAGAGTTTGGCAGTCGAATGGGCCGAGAGAGGGATCCGGGTCAATGCCATCAGTCCTGGAATCGTTAACACAGCTCTCATCACGGTAAGGGTCGTCGGGCTACCTAACCCGTCAAGGCATTCGCCGCAACTCACTTTTTCCGATGATCACAGGAGAACCCGGACCTCAAACCTCTTGTCAAAACGTGGCTCTCTCAGATCCCTCTGGGCCGGCTTGCTGAGGTGACGGACTTGCAGGCTGCTGTCGTGTACCTTGCTTCCGATGCGAGCGCATACATGACGGGCCAGAACATCGGGATTGAGGGCGGCCAGTCGATCATTTGAACCATATTTTCAGTCAGCACTCCACTTTCCTTTGCACCATCTCTAAATGTACTATTCTCTCTTCGCAAGCATTTCGTCGAAGGTCCGCACTTTGCGGATGCCAAATCGTTGGATTTGTATATTCTCCCATACGTCGTCACACGGTCGAGCGGCCCGTCCATGAGAACGATGCAGGCGATTCAATAGTCGCTTCCATCGCGATCACGACATCCCTGGAAGATAACAAATCGGCCTCACGCCCGATCAACCCTTCTTTGGCGGCCTGATCGCGACCGGACGTGCGACCCAGTCGATGGTCTGACCGGCGCCCGTGGTCAACGCCACATCCTCAGGCCCATCCGCCATGCGCTGATCGGCGTCTACACCCTCGAACAGAGAACCCGAGAGGAACGTATGAGGAAACCCATGGTCGAACGGATTCGCCTTCTCGATCTCCATCTCGTCCTCGGTCAGGTTAACCGCCAGACCGTCGATGCTGCCCTGAACGTTACCAACCTTACGGATCGGACACACGTACGGGCTGTCTGGAGGCAGTAAATCAGGGCGACTTGCCTTGGGCTCGCACCTTTTGCGGGCTGCGCCGTTCAGGCCGATACCTTCCTGTCGCCCGTGGACGTGGGGATGTAAGATGCGTCCGGCAGGTTCCTTCTCCTCTGCCTCAAAGGTGTACCATGGGGATGATGTCCCGCTTAAAGTCTTTTTTCCATCCTTCAGCATGAGGGGGAATGAGTATCCAGTCGTCAGAAGTGGGCAGGACGGACATTTGGACAGCGTCGTGCCGTCCCGCGCTCTTCCTGAACATGTGTGCGTGGCAAGTCCCAGTTTCCGCGCTAATTGCCACGACATATAATCGGTATCATATATATCTAGAATATGTCACCACCGAGTTCTCTAAAGACGGTAAACGGCGTTATCGTTGATTGCATCCCACATCGGGCATCTGGAGCAAAACCAGGGACCGAAGGAAACGATGAGCTCCGAGAAATCGAATACCATCCTGCCGCGTATGACTTGCCTCTCGTTCCACCAAATCTGCTTCTTCCCTTTGCTTATGAACGTCAATCCGTTCTTGCCTGACCGAGCCGTGTTCAACTCCCCATAATCTGGGAACGCCGGCCAGCCGCCGCCGGGGGTTCCGTGCTGGGCCATCGAGGTCCAAGCGGCACCGATGGTGTGGATGAGGCGTCTTTCACCCGAAGAAATGGTACAGTTTGAACCCACCGAGCTGGCGACATATGAGATTATGTCTGACGCCGGGGAGGGTGGAGAGCCAGTGAGCCACTTAGTAAAGCAAAACACCGGCATCGTCATATACCTGGGAGGTCGAACACCATCGGAATCTCGGCGAAATGAGACGGGGAGGTCCAGTCCGGGATCGGCATGAACGGACACGACAGGGTCTGAGAGTACCAGTACTGAAACACAGGGACACCTTGCTCCTTCAGCAACCTCAGTCCCCTGATGGTGGGGCAGGCAAAGTACTGATCGGTCATCATGTCGGCAAGGGCGCTGTATGGAGCCGAGTTGGCAGGGTACGCTGAAAGCGGATACAACGCCAGAACCTGGTCGACCTGCTTTGTGGGTACGGACTCCTTAATGTACGCGGTGTAGTTGTCTTTCGTGAGGACTGTCTCTCCGATGACTCCATAGGGCAGCATCTGCAGCTCAGCCTCTGCTTTGTTGGTTCCTGCAAGGACGGGGACTTTGTTGATCTCGCCGGCAGCAATGGAATCCTTCAGCTGCTTGGGAACTAGGACTCCGTCGATGACGAATGTCGCGAAATTGGCACCGTTGACGAACTCGGTTCGGAGGAGATCCGGATAGTCTGCCGGGCCTGGGACGACAGTGGGTGATGCATCAAGAATAGCTAAAGAGTCCAGCTTCCTGGAGAAAAGACAGGCATTGAGACAAAGTTCAGTCGGAATGGAGAAAGATGTTGACCAACATACCTCAAACAGGAGGCCAGGTTGTCAGCCGTGCAACCCAGAGTTTTTGCATACTTCTCGGTCACTTTCTTCGCGAACTCCAAGCTTGGACACGGGATGAGCGCACCCGTCCCTCCACTTTCGATGACGGCGGAGCTGAACAGACCTTTCGACTTTGGGCTCACGAGATGCATGAAGACCGAGTCTCCTCCACTGGACTCGCCAAAGATGCTGACTCTCTTCGGATCTCCTCCAAATCCTGCGATGTTGTCCTTCACCCACCGTAGCGCAAACTGCTGGTCCTGCAAGCCCCAGTTCGCCTCAATGCCGTCCGCCGTCTTGAGAGCTGGATGGGAGAGAAATCCAAAGACATCGAGCCGGTACTGGATGACTACAACAATTGAATGGGTCTGTTCGGCGGTCGGGCAACCGTAGTAGTAGGGAAAGCTAGCTGATCCAGAAGTCAGGCTTCCACCGTGGATGAACACGCGGACGGGAAGCCCGCTCTTTCTGGGGACGTCGGTGGGGCCGTATACATTGAGATAGAGACAGTCCTATGGGAAAATAAGGCAACGATCAGCGGATCGTAACATCCAGAACATTAGTTTCACGATCGCTTGCCTCGGATGTCGGTGCATATGAGGAATTGAACTCCTTCTGACTGCATGCGTTGGGAGCGACAGACGCGTTGAAGCTGTCGTACTTCGCGATCGGTTGAGGAGGAGCCCAGCGCAGGGCACCGACCGGTGGCGCGGCAAAGGGAATGCCCAGGTACTGTGTGTAGCGAGAGCTGCAGGGGATGCCAGCGACGGTGCCGAGGGAAGGAGTCGACGCTTTGTGGAGATGAGTTGAAGCAGTTGCCGCAAAGGGCGCTACGAAGGAAAGCAGGAGAGCTGCCGCCGACAGCATCATTGAGACAGAACGAGCGGCTGAAGCTTGCATGAAGGGCGGGATGCACAGTACTGTGCAGCACTTTTGAATGTACAGTTGTTGCATATCGGCGCTTCAATTTCGCGACGCCCAACTTCTGTACATTCTGAAGCGTACCAAGGTTGCCGCTGTGTGCTACCGGTATGTGTGCCGCTTTCTTTAGACAGCAGCTTGTCCTCGCCGCGCGGTACACTCTGTACACTCTGGCGTTCAATCAGCACCGGTGTCCAATGCGACTCTGGTGGATTGCGGACCAGAACATCTTGAGCAGCCTTGATTTCAGCGGCCTTCTGGCCCTCTGTACAGTAAAGTACACTTGTACACGCGTCGTCGATATTCCCATCAGAAGGCGGCCGCTCTCCTGCGTGGAATGAGATGGCTACATTTGGCGTAGGCTTTCTTTTCGATGTCAGATTTGGCGTGCTAGACACTATCGGAGCTATTAAATCTTCTCTATGAGCTCCCACATCCGTCGGCCGTCTGCTAGTATGCATCGCCCTATGTATCTGCGCCGGGACGTAAAGAACGAGTTCCGCGCCTCTATACTGCACAGTCAAACGCAATAACCCTGCGGACTTTGCTCAACGCATTCAATTTTTCCGATGATCACAGGAATACCCGGACCTCAAACCTCTTGTCAAAACGTGGCTCTCTCAGATCCCCCTCGGCCGACTTGCTGAGATAACGGACCTGCAGGCTGCTTCCAGACCATCGGGATCGACGGCGGCCAGTCAATCGTTTGAACCATTTTTTCAGTCAGCACTCCACTTTCCTTTGCACCATCTCTAAATGTAGTATTCTCTCTTCGCAAGCAATTCGTCGAAGGTCCGCACTTTGCGGATGCCAAATCGTTGGATTTGTATATTCTCCCATACGTCGTCACACTTCGAGCGGCCCGTCCATGAGAACGATGCAGTTGAGTCAACAGTCGCTTCCATCGCGATGACAACCTCCCCGGAAGATACAAATCCGCTTCACGCCCGATCAACCCTTCTTTGGCGGCCTGATCGCGACCGGACGTGCGACCGAGTCGATGGTCTGACCGGCGCCCTTGGTCAACGCCACGTCCTCAGACCCATCCGTCATGCGCTGATTGGCGTCTGCACCCTCGAACAGAAATCCCGAGAGGAACGTGTGAGGGAACACATGGTTTAACGGATAGGCCTTCTCGATCTCGGCTACCTCGTCCTCGGTGAGGTCCACCGCCAGGCCGTCGATGCTGCTCTGAACGTGACCGACCTTCCTCCCTCCTACGATCGGGAACACGTACGGGGCCTTCTGTAGGCAGTAGGCGAGGGCGACCTGGATGAGCTCGCAGTCCTTGTGGGATGCGACGTCTTCCAGGACGGCCGACACCTTCCTGTCGCGCGTCGACGTGGGGATGAAGGTGCGTCCAGCGGGTTCCTTGTCCCGTGCCTCGAAGCCGGCCCTGGTCTGGAAGCGTCCCTGGTTGAGCACGCCGTAGGGCGCGAGGCCTATCCCCTCGGCGTGGACCATGGGGATGATGTCCCGCTCAAAGTCCCGCATGCACGCGTTCCACATTCCTTGGTACACCACGAACAGACGGAGGCCGTGGGACCTGGCGTACTCGTTGGCTTTTGACACGACCCACGCGGGGGTGTCGGGTACGCCGAGGTAGAGGACCTTGCCTCTCGTGACGAGGTCGTTGAGGCACTGCATGAGCTCGGGGATGGAGGAGGCGTAGTCCCACCAGTGGACGTAGAGGATGTCCACCGTTGGATGTCTTGAGCTTTGCGAGAGCTACGAGCTCGTAGGATCCCGCGGATGCTGTGCAACTCCCAACACCGTGACGAGAAGCGTCCCGCAGCTTGACGCTTGAGGCTTGAGGCTTGAGGCTTGAGGGGCGACCTCCGACAGCTCCTGACTCACACCCCTTCCGTGTGTGACTGTGTGTGTGCTCAAACTCTTTACCTTACATATACGTACAGAGCCAGGTCCGTCAAAAGGGATTTGCCTTTCGCTCGACGCAACGCATGTTATGCAGGTGGGTCTCACTGCGGATGGTTCCTCACAACGATGTAGATGGTTCCTTTGGGACGAACTGAAGTTACGGATGGGGACATGTCAGAAGCGGATGCTATTTGTGGCGCCGACATCCAGTGGCTCTCGATACGCTTCTTCTCGTTCGGGCCTGTGGCCCACCTCACCCCACCCCCCAGGTCAGTATGACTTCAGTCTCGCAAACATCAGATTCGGTGACCTCGCCCTGCAGGTTCTGGACCTAACGGCCTTTGATATGGCATGTGGTGACGCTCACCGTCTTTGGTTCCCAGGTGGCATCTGGAGATACACAACTGCGAGAATTCCGCCGCTTTTGTTCCGATATTCTATCTCGCTGGATCCTTCTGCTTGGGCACCGTTCTGTACGGAATAGCTACCCTGGTCTATAGGTTCCTGGTCATCAAGCATAGCCTCCGTGGCATCAAGCTGGCGAGCTTCGATGCATTCCTGCTCCTGGTACTTGGCCGCGGTTCTTCGGCACCCACGATGCCAAAACTCAACTCGGTGTTCCATAGGTCAACTTCGGAAGCGTCGCCCCGCTTGCGACGTATTATCTGGTCATGGCCACCGGCCGTCCGAAGTCCATATACGACAGAAAGTGGCTTTTATATGGCTGGGAAACAATTCCATGGTGTATGGCCCGATCTGCCATATGGGCGTACATTGTTTCGATGTGAGGACCATGGAGCAGGATTTCTTTTTTCCAACGAGACTAGACTCACGGTTTTTCATCAGAGCAAAGAGCACGCCTCGGTCCGGCGACATCAAAGTGTACCTTCCAAAAGACCGGCATCTCGATCTCTTCTTGCGCATGATGGTGCTACTGGAGATCGTTTCCTCGACACCGTTCGCGATCGCAGCAGGCTGGGTCTACGAAGCGGAGAATGCAAGTCACAAGTTCCTGGTCCTCCAGGCCATCGTCAACGCCATCAACTGCTTTCTCTCATGGGCACTGTCGGCGGGAGCGTGGTTCTTCGGCACCCAGATGATATCGATCGTCGAGGAGTCTGTTCAAAACTTGCAAGGTCCGCTAAAGCCAGGAGGCCTGACCTCGGTCGCAACTCAAAGGACGGTCGTGGAAGTTCGGCTGTCCAAGACTGTTACGAAGGTAACACCTTTATAGTCTATGTACACTGTATGCTGAGCAAACCGACCAGACCAATCGTTTTTCATCCTTAGATGAAGATGGCTAGGTTTGCCATCCTGTCCTCCTTGGGGTGGAACGGCGTTGTTTTGATCGCCTACGCGAGCATTCCCAATGAGGTAAGATCGATCTTCTCTTTTGCGATTTTCGGCGCGACTCAACACCTCATGTCTAGATGATAGCGTTACGATGGTGGGCGATATCCCAATGCGTCGTCAGTTTTCTTTGCATACCTGTTGTCTTCTTCGTCCTGCACGTGAGCATGACCTGGACTCTTTCTGTGGAAGAAACTTACCTTCTGACCAACCCCTTTCTGGACAGGTCGTGATCCTATGGGCCGAGTTTTTCCCGCCTGACGAGCCAGGGGACGTCGGAAGTCTACTTCATGGCCTCCATTCTGGGGGCCCAGCAACCTTGCTCGACCCATTCAATCGCGAGTACGCGAAGCATGGTCCAACCAGCGCCGTGCGGGTCATTGCAAACGCGGAAGCCGACGATAGCTGATATCCCGGACTGACTCCTCGAGCTCGGAGAGTCATTCATCACTTGGTTTCGGTAGTGTGACTCGGTCAGGCCTTCCTGCCTATCAAACCACAGGTCCTCCTGCTACCCGAGCCATCTGCCATGGGTGCTCAACTGAATGCGCGTGGAAGCAGAACGAAGCCCTCCGGGGGGGTAAAGCAAGCAAGGAGCATCCCCAGCAACTCCATCCCCGAGGACCAGTCTTTCCAGTGCGCTGCAGCGGGACATGTTGTCGAAAGCCGTTTCTTTCTTGCGTCCCTGTCTGAATGTTGCTAGAGCCTCTTGTAGATACCTTGCCGCTTCTTTGAACAAAGCCAATACTTTGTTCCTGGCTTTTCAGAGGGGTTAGGGTTTAGCCCTTGAGGTTGGTCACACAGAGTTCTCTCCATTTCCGACAGCAGCAAACACGTCGAAAGGGTCGAAAGGATGACAAAAACAGAGTGCACAACCGTCCGTCACAACGCACAACGCACACACTCTGCACTTGCCGACGAACCACGCACCGCCACTAGCAAAAACACCCTCTTCCCAACAGACAGACCCACCACCACCACCGACAATCGCCCGTGAGTCGCCCATTCTCTCTCCTCCCTCTCCTTGTCCGTGTGCGCAAGAGGGCCGAGGACAGCATCTCCAAGCGCAAGGGCGCCGCCTCACATATCCTCCTTTACGCTCCTCTACCGCCGCCATGCTTGTAGCCCTTCACGACCCCTCCTCCCCTTCCGCTCCCATCGCAGTCACC
>JADGJA010000016.1:0-78600 GCA_027596035.1 Thoreauomyces humboldtii
GTTTTGTTGTGTGGGGTCGTTCACTGAAAAGTGTGGGGTCAATCGAGGTTAGGGTTTCCGGGCGCATGACCATCTTCCCCGCGTTGTTCGATTGGTTCGCCGCTTTTCGACCCCAATCCCGGATTTCCCCCTTTTTTTTTCTGGCGAAACTTGCGGTGCCGCTGCTTACAGTGTACGAGTACATGTGTATATGCTGGGTACTCTGGCTGTCGCGCACTGCGGTGGGGAGGACTGAGATCTCCCATCGTCTTCCTCTCGAGTCAACAGCGTCTTTTGACCCTGTCTAAATTAGGTATCAGTAGATGGGGATCAGTAGATGGGTATCAATCAGGAATCAGGCTCACAGTAGATGGGCGAGAGAAAGACTGACGGCGTTTGTGTACGGCTGTCTTGGAAGCACCCTCAAAATCACTTGCCTAATCGCATCAGGACGGAAAGCCTTTGCCATCTGCCCAAATGTACTTGAAAGCTGTCTTCTGCTGACAAGTCCATCAATTGAACTCGACTCACCATTTTTTTTGTAGGCAGCCACTATGCCGGAAGGTCGCTTTCGAAGAGGTCCCTCGTGAAAAGCTCTCGTCACTCGATTCAGCACAGCTTTGCCCCCGCAGCATTAGGCCCCTGGCGGTGGAATGGGTCTGAACGAAGACTTGGCTCTTTTGCATTGAGGCCCAAACTCTTTCACTCCGTAGCGAACATGTACTGCTGCCGCAGTTGCTGCGCTCTGCCAGAAGTCGCACGGTGGACTGCTGATTCATTTAGCCTTTTGCTATCTCGACAGCGGTTAAGCTCCCGAAAACCTGGTACCGGTAAGCGTTCTCTGTGCACTCGACAACGGAACCATTGCGCACGTCAGGCCAACCGGACCCACAGTGATCAACCCGCCATCACTCGAACAGAGCAACACCGAGGGAGCAAGTCAGATTCATTCTATTCCATCGCAGAATCAGTACCTCTCACTCACACGGGGACATCCTGTGTTCGTCTCGCAGCTATGGCGACGTCACAGTCTCAAAAGTTGAGCCGAGAGGACTTCAAGCGCCAGAAAGTCATCGAAGAACAACGGAAAGCGTATGTTTTCATCACTTTTGCACTTGGAGTGCCGTGCTGGCCGTTTTGTGGAGCATAAACGAAAACTCATATCATTTCAATCATTTCAGTGGAACGCTACCCGCCGAAGTCGATCCGGAGACCGGCAAAGACATCAACCCTCACATCCCTCACTACATCTCTCAGGCGCCATGGTACCTCGACATCGATCATCCCACGCTCAAGCACCAAAAGTACCAGCCAAAGGCCGAGGGATCCATCAACGACTGGTACGCTCGAGGCGCCCGGCAAGGGCCCGCCGCGACAAAGTACCGGAAGGGGGCGTGCGAGAACTGCGGGGCCATATCGCACAAGACGCGAGACTGCGTCGAGCGACCTCGAAAGACGGGCGCAAAGTGGAACGGAAGGGACATCCACGCCGACGAGGTCGTACTAGACGTGGAGCTCGGGTTCGAGGCGAAGCGTGACCGCTGGAACGGTTACGATCCTCAGGAGCACGTGGCTCTGGCCGAGGAGTGGGAGCTGGTGGAGGAGGCCAGGAGAAAACTGAGAGAACAGCAGAACAAGGACAGGGAGAGGCTCATCGCGGAAGGGAAATTACCGCCCGAGGAGGCTGGCGAGGATGGAGGCGAGGGAGCATCCACGAACGTTCCCACCGAGGCCGCCCAGACAAAGAGGAACGCGGAGGTGGCTGCTGCTCTGGCGGTAGGTGCCGGGGAACCAGACTCGGACGACTCGGACGACGACGAAGACAAGTACGCGGATCGAGCCGACGTCGTGGGCCAGAAGCTCGACACGAAATCCCGTACCACCGTTCGAAACCTTCGAATCCGAGAGGACACCGCAAAGTACCTTCTCAACCTCGACGTCAACTCCGCCTATTACGATCCAAAGACGCGATCCATGCGTGACAATCCCGTCAAGGACACGGATCCCCGGGACCTGACTTACGCCGGTGACAACTTCCTTCGTTGGACTGGCGACGCCCCGGATCTCGGAAAACTCCAGTCGTTCGCGTGGCAGGCCGAGGACAGAGGCAAAAGCGTGCATATGCAGGCTAACCCTACTCAAGCGGCGCTCCTTTACGCGGACTATCAGGGCAAGAAGGGTGCGGTGTCGGACAAGATCAAGAACTCCATCCTTGAACAGTACGGTGGAGCCGAGCACCTGGCAGCTCCACCCAAGGAGCTCCTTCTGGCCCAAAGTGAACACTATGTCGAGTACAGTCAGACGGGACGCGTCATCAAAGGTCAGGAGAAGGCGGCCGTCAAGAGCAAGTACGAGGAGGACGTTTTGCCTTTGAATCACACACAGATCTGGGGGAGCTGGTGGAAGGACGGACAATGGGGATACGGTTGCTGTCACAACGTTACGAGGAGCGCGTACTGCACAGGGCAGGCCGGCATCGAAGCTTCGAGAGCCTCGGTGCAGCTCATGGCTGCAAACACTAACAACGCTGGAGCTACTTCGTCGGACAAGCAGGAAGAGGAGCAGAAGACGCTCCTTGAGCAATATGTACTCCGTGCGGCCAAGGAGGGCCCCTCACAAGACCGCTTGGACCGACAAAAGGCGCAAAAGTCGCGGTCGGATCGACTCGGCGAGGGAGAGGTCACCATCGACGCAGAAAAGCTCAAGAAGGCTTTCGATGCGGAGAAGAAGAGGAAGCAGCAGCTGGCGGAGTTTGAAGAGGAGGAGCGAGCGGGCGGCGGAAGGAAGAAGGGCAAGTACGGAGGCGATAAGGAGACAACCGAGGTTACGGAGGAGGAACTCGAAGCATATCGTATGTCAAGGAGCAAGATGGAGGATCCCATGGCAAATTACGTCGACAAGGATGACTGAGATCCGTCTTTTTAATGCACACAAACCATTTTCTTTCTCTGGACACGCATTTCGGTCAGTTCGTTGCGGGTTTTTTGCAGCTTTGCGGTCGCCTTCTCTGTCTGGCGACATTTGTCGATGAATATGGATAAACACGCTGCAAAAGTTCGACCGGAAATGTCATGCCAATTATGCCAAGAATTTATTGCAAGCAGCCCCCAGTCCCTTCGTCACCGTTTCATTGGCCTTAGGATGGCCAATGCCTGTTCGAGGTTTTCGATGGCATTGGACACATCGTCGTACTGAAGGGCTGATATGGCGAAGCGCGCGGCCTTTTGAGCTGCCTGTATGGACTTGAAGTTCATCTCGTACGCCGCTCCGGCCTTGTTGAGTTCATCCGAGCTTGGCACGTCTACGGGCGGGACAGATGGGGCAGGCGCCCGCGGGGCGGGAGCCTGGACCGGCGGCGGTGGCTGAGACTGGCCAGGTGGTGGGTATGAGTTGGGCTCAAATGGCGTGGGAGGCTGCGGCGGAAGATGATTCGGGTTGAAGGTGGGGTCGTATGGGGACCCAAAGTCGGGATGTTGTGGTTCGGCGGGTGGCCCTTCGGGGGGTGGAAGAGTGTCCTGGCCATCTTCGCCGGGAAGACCTGGCGTCGGCACTCGACCTTCCCTAATCGCTTTGATAATGTCTGCCGCCTTGAATTTTGAGTACCTCACCTTGTCTTGGACCTGGCCGAGCAACATCGTATCAGCAGCCTGCTGGAAACCCCATGTCAGCAGCAGGGCGAATACCTCGCTGTCGATGTCGCCAAACACCCTCAGCAAGTCCAGAAAGATGGAAGCGGCCAGAAACGTCTTTGCGGTCTTCCTGCAAGCATCAATCAGAGCGTGGTCAGTTCTGCGTTGCTTGCCCAACCGCAACATCGCTCACCAAATCCGTACTTTGTTGCGTTTCCTTGCCGGTCTTCAGTGTCAGCGTTGAAAAAGATCCTCAATGCGAAGTTCTCGATGTGGGCGTATCCCACGACATTGTTTGTGATAGCTTCATTGCCGGCGAGCTTTTTCCTATCCTAAATCACACCAGTATGCTGATCAGCCCAAGTTGGGGAGTATCGAGCACCTCGCCGCGCGTGCCACACACCTCCTCCAACTCGTCCACCATACTCGAAAGGTACACTTTGGCGTCCTGAGACCTTCCAGCTTTGGAGATTGCCATCTGGACGGCATAGTATTTGCCTTTTGTGTAGGCGCGCAGGGTCAGCATGAATATACTGCTTTATGGGCGGGCCGATACCTTCCCGTTGTAACTTGCACTTACTATAATACGCGACAATAGGCTCTTTGCCTTGCAGTTCTGTAGCACGTTGCAGGTAAGGAGACATGAACTTGAGCTCATCGGGCGGAGGGCCGACCATTGTTGCTTTGAGTTATCTGGTTGTCGATGATGCAGGTTGCGTGGGAAACGTCGCAAGATGGACGGTCGTGAAAAGGCGCTGGGAAAATGACCAATTTTTTGGACCTCCTCCTTTTTCTTGGGGCAACCTGCTCGACTCTGTTCAGCTCCTCATGTTCGGAAGCACTTGGCCCCCACAGCAAACATAGAACTCCATTCCCAGACTCGGAGAAGCTTCATTTCACTACTACGGCTACATACGGGATGCTCGGAAGGTTGAGCAGCACAGCGCCATGGCGCTCTAGTCGGTCAGTCTTCGCCCTTGGCGCACGAAGCTTTTCCATGTCAGGGAATCCTCTCTCGACGCGGATCGGCCGACTCCCACTCCCACCACAAAACCTCGCGCGAAACCTACAAACATCATCAGCACCGATCCCCGCCCCTCCCTCTTCCATCCCGCAAAGCACTGCTCCTCTCCACCATCCTGAGTCAGAACCCCTTCCATACCCACCGCCCATCCCGAGTCACATCCCATCAGCCCGCTCAACAACACCGCGACTGATCCTCCGAAGGATAAGGGAAGGCGCTTCCTTCGTCGCTCGTTTCAGAAAGACGCTGCTCGAGCTGTTCTTGTGGATGGTGTGCGGGAGTCTGGCCCTCGAGCTCAAGTGGATGCGGAGGGATCTGAAGGAGTTCGAGGAGACGGTCGGCGTACGGGGGAGGAAGCTGGAGGCGGAGATCCTAGCCCTCAGAAGGGAGCTCGGAGACGTTCCTAAGGAGGAGGACGAGCAGGTGCAGATGCAACACAAGAAGACAGTGCGGGCGATGCAGGCGGTCGGCGAACCATCTCGGCGGGTTCCTGCCGCAGCGCCCGTCACGGCGACGGCCGGGGTCGTCGATGGGGTTCCAGGCGCCCTGGCAACACCGAAGCGTATCGCGATATATTGAGCAGTTCTTTTCGACGCCCTAATACAAGCAGAAGGCACTAGATAGCTAGGAAGGCGATGCTACGACTAATGCAAGTAACGTTGCGGCCTCGGGCGGAAAAGATAACGTAAGATTAAAGGTAAAGCACCCCGGTCCAAAAATGTCGAATAAGGTAGGAATTGCAAGACGGCGACGATGCGACCAGTATTAGTCGCGGTGGGCGTGCCAACTATGACAGGGTCGTGAGAAAATCGAAGTAGGCAATCGTGGAGACGCAGCACCTTACCAGTTGTGACATGTTAAAGGGTTGGGGCCACGGCCAGGTTTGTATTCGCTGCATCCGCAACGTCGGCAGTTCGGACTGTCCGAGATGTCAACAAGCGGCCCGCCGCGTTTCCCATTTTGATCTCGTTGCGTGCGCGACCGGGTCAAAGGGCGGACACCACTTCCGCTAGACGCAGGAGCGAGCGTCGTCAGAACGTCTATTCGATCGAGAAGCGTTCCTGCAGAAGCGACCGCAGCCCTGGGAGGCTCGCTCGCGCGTGTTCGATGTCGGCGAGAAGCCTCGGCGTCCCGGTGTCGATCCGGATCTCGCTCTCGGTATTCATCCCCGCTGTGCTGAGCGGTGCGTCGTCGACGCGGAGGGTCCGAATCTCGATGAGAATCTCGCTCGCGGTGCTTACGATGTTGGTTTTCATCTGCAATTCGAGTCGCACCTCGTGCCTCCCGCTCTTGTTGCTTCCGAAGATCTCGCTCGTCCCGTGACTCGCGAGGTTCTTCCGCGTCTCTGCGCCGGGATTTGGTGGCCGGGTCTCGCTCGCTCACCTCACGCGGTGGCTTGACCCGACGAGCAGCCCTTTCTCGATGGCGTTCTGCCTCTCTGTCCGCTCCGTGCTGACACTCGACCTGGTGCTCGCGCTGTAGTCGGTCGCGCTCATCTTCGTGTTGCAACTCACGACCCGCAGCTTCTCGAGGTTCACTGTGCCTACCTCCAGATGTGGTCGCCCGCCGTGAGCTGCCGGATACCTGAGATGAGGAGTGATGCGTCTGCGAGCGTCGTGGGCGGTCCGAAGCGATGTCCTCTGCTGTTCGACTGCGGCTTGGTTGTGTGGTTCCAGTGGAATGCGTACGACGAGACAACGGATCGGAGGTTCGTTCCGGCAACTGCTGATACATGATATCAGCGTCTAGTACCAAGCCGCTGCTTGAGGACACACCGCAGCGATTTTGCATACCTCTTCTCCCCGAGTGCGTGAGGTACGAGTCTTTCTCCTGCTTGGAACAGAGGCATCGTCTCGCTCCCGTTCCGATTGCGAAGTGCCTTCCTCGCGATCCACCTCTCTCCGAGAGGTTCGTCGAAGCAACACATCTTCCCGCACCGAAAGCGGCATATTCTCGTCGTCGTCGGGGAGGACGCCTGAAGACTGACGCATCTGCCGAACAAGCAGAGGTTCATCGTCACTCCCCGAAGGTGACTCGGTGATCCGGCGCGGGAGCACAGGGCGCGCTGGTCGACGAGTAGTATTCTTACGAGTGGGAGCGCGCTGCAACGAAGCCGGCTGAGTTTGCAAGGACACCAGAGGTCCGTCTTGATGCTTTGCAACCGAGCGCGGTTCGACGGCCATTGTAGGCAGGCTTTCAGGCTTTGTGAGATCGGCTTGATCTATCAGGGTACCAGAAACAGAGTGGTTTCGCCCTTTCACATAATCGTCGCCGTGTCGACGTCGTCGAACCTTGTCGGATATCTCATCATAATCGTCAAAGACCTCCGGGAAATCAGCAAACATCTTCTCGCTTTTGGCAAGCCGTATGGCTAACACCCAGTCAAAAAGCCGATCCTCCTTTTCGACGCAAAGAAATCGTACGTGGTCCTGCTTGTTTTCGAACATGGCCATGCTGTCGGTAGACCTTAAAGCGAACGCGAACTTGGTGGGCGTCTTCCGCCGGGGTAATGACAGCGTGTACACGTCGAAATTGCTAAGTCCGCAGAACACCGACTCCGTCCCATTTTGCTTTGCGTCCTTATAGTAGTAAAGATTCGACTCTCGTAATACGAAGAATCGCCGTTGCCATTTGCCGGGTTTGGTTTCCATGTGCATCCAGCCTTGAACCCGCGGGTATTTGCCGGCTATCGACCTAGCCGATACGGTTTCTCTGTATCCGTACTTTTTCATGACGATGGCGTTCACAGAAGCACCTGTATCCCAAGCAGAAATGATATCTGTCACGATCTCCCAATCTCGAAGCGGCCGCTCAACACCAATATCGTTGCAGAGCTCGAATAACGTCCAATTCGGTGACTCCTCTTGGTGGAATTTCGTAATCACGTCAGAAATGATTTGATCCGCCGACATGAGCGAAGTGAGGAGCAGTGTTTTGAATGATTTTGCGTCCTCGATATAGATGCGCGTGGTGACCTTCTTCACGTTGGCTTCCGTTAGCTTCGCCATGATCATGTCGGCTTTCGACGCAGGAGCTTTCTCGACCAAGTCTGCCTCTATGAACTCTGGGATGGACCCGTCTCGACTATCAGCAATGGCCTTTATTTTGTGAATCATGGAACCTAGCAACGTTGTTGAAGTAGCTGGTTGCGGAGCGGACGAGCTCGATGCCTTCTGCATGGACAAAGCTTCGGCTTCCTGAGCCCAGCTTGGCGCATCCCGCGTCCTGATGCTTTTGAGAACCGCCAGCGGATCCTCCGGTCCGGGAGCTAAACTCCGGGAGTTTCGATTCTTCTTGATGTATTTGTCCAGGGTGACCAGCAGCCCGTCCATATCTTCGTAATCCGCCAAGGTTGCACTTTCAAGGCGAGCGGATCCCTCCGAATCATGCATAGACGCAGCGCCCGCTCCGAAATGCGAAGGCGCAGGTGCTCCCAAGGTCGCTGGATCCGCAAGGCCATTTAGCAGCTCGAATTGAGATTGCATCGCTTCATCCTCCTCCTCCGTCGTGAGACCGTATAAGAACTGCTTTTTCCGGTAGCGAGGATCGATGTCTTCCACGCCAGACTCGGACTCTGTTCCTGATTGAGAGGACCCTGAGGAGTCATCCTCCGACACGGAACCTTCGGCAGAGTTGTCCTCCTCGTCCTCCTCATCTTCATCGTCATAATCCGACATGCCCTCACTGCCACTGTCGCTAAAGTCAGTGAGGGCATTGTAGTCCACCGGCGACATGACGGCGCCCGTCTTTAGAATGGATTGCGGAGGCGCGGGTAGCGGTCCCGGGTGCGGGACGACTGTTGGCGATACCGTACTGTGCGGTTGTGAAGGAAGAGAAGCCCGTCGCTCCTCTCCGTGCTGGTTAACTGCGCCGAATCGGACCTTAGTCCCTGCTGTTAGATCTTCTGAAGGTGGTCCCACCGATCCAAACCGGTACTTTGCGTGCTCGATAGGGGACGGCAGGGCCGGCACTGGTATATGGGGAGTGCCCTCGGGTACGTCGTGATATGATGGCAAGGGTGGGCCGCTGGACATCGGAGATGACGGCGTCCGTAGAGCACCGTCGTCAAATGCCTGGAGGTGGGATGGTGGGAGCTGCAACCCTCGCACACTACTGGACCGTGGGGGTCCCCGAATTGGTTCTGACTGCATTATGCGCCGCTCTGGTGTCTGGTGTTCAACGAGAGCTTCGTCGTGAGGAGGGACCATCCAGATAGGTTAAATATATATGAGAAGAATGCCGTTTCGAGTCAAAAAAGTTGGGCAAAGGCTGCGAGGGAGGCTTCGGCCCGCTCCCCTGGTGCTGGCGCGGGGGGACAGGAGGAACGGAGGCCCCGCGGCGAAGATCTCCAAATTTCATGGGGAGAGTTCATGGACCCAACCAACCAACCCCAGACCTCTTGGAAAACAAACCGAAAAGGGTGTCAAGCGTTGACCCCGCATGTGCTCTTCTTGTTGAGCATCGCAGTATCATTATATGTGAGCCTTGGAAAGCTAACGAGTAACGAGTGCCAACCACCATCTCCGCTCTTCGACGGAGCATGGCCCGCCACCGGTCTCGTTTTTGTACGTCTAGACAATTTCCCGCGCATTCAATTTCCATGCTTTGTGGTCTCCGAGATGATGGGGTAGGGTGCGTGTCACCGCGCTATACATGTACTGTAAGTTGACCCTGTCCGCTTCTCTGCTGACTCGCCAACTGTGTACGACTGACTGTTGAAACGCTACCCGGTATCCGGATGGTCGCAAGCCTGGTTGAGTTGAGCAAGTGGTTTTCGCAAATGGCGAACATGCGATTCGCTTTACCTACTTT
Source organism: Thoreauomyces humboldtii (assembly GCA_027596035.1). Classification (NCBI taxonomy): domain Eukaryota; kingdom Fungi; phylum Chytridiomycota; class Chytridiomycetes; order Spizellomycetales; family Powellomycetaceae; genus Thoreauomyces; species Thoreauomyces humboldtii. The sequence goes on from JADGJA010000016.1 coordinate 9,445, forward strand.
TACCGTAGACAGTCGCTTACATGAGGATTGTAGTTTATCGCGGATTGGGGATTTTCGAACTGCGCTTTGTTGCTGCGCAAAGAAAACCAGGGGAAGCGGAATTCGTGAGGTCACTGAGACTAGATTCGGTGCTTTTTCTCGAAGGGTCACTCTACTACTGTATCTGCCCTTTTTTCTTGAACTCTGGACATTCGCCAAACACTCCAAAGGTGCAACTCTCTGAGCAGGCTCGTCCAACAAGCAGTCTTGCAACTACCGACCACGCTCCTGCGGGAGGCATCTGTCCTGCATGAGCCACGGTCTACTTCCTCGCTCTTTTGAGCTCAGCCAGGTTCACAACGAGTCTACTCCTCTCCTTTCGCAAACGGCACGCAGAGCATCTTCGTGGGAGCGCTTGACAGAGAGGAGGTGCGTGATGATTTCTGTCGCATCCCTCCAGTCTCTTCTTCTGATGAGTTTGCTCAGCGGAATTATCTGGCACATCGCGCGGAAGGCCCCAAGGAAGCTTTTCACAGATCAGACCATCAAGGCGTCAGTGACATACCTTGTCGCCATCACAGCCAGTCTTTCTACCTGGGCCGACTCGCAGCTGGAAGGGTCGAGCTACCTGGTTGCGATGGCCGTCTTGTACTTCCACCCGTAAGTTCACCGCGCTGTTTGCGCGCAAGATATTCAAGCATGACTTACGCCACCGCATTTAGGGCTCGTACCGTTGGAGCGATGGTCGAGGCAATGATCTGCTGTCTAGTTGGGCTGGCGCTCGGCTATTTTATTGCAGTGGGCTGTACGCACGTTGCTGTGTACTACCAGAATGACCAGAGAAACGAGATTGAAGCGCATGCCATAGCCATGGTTGTGCTGTTCCTCGTCACGTTCTTGGTAGCTTTCATTCGCGCCAAGTGGGGCCGACATAGGCCGTCCATTGCCACAGGTACGCTCTCCAAGTTACCCTTGGCAGAAGCCCGAAGCTAACTCATGGCTTAGCTTGTACCTTGACCCACTTTTTGACTTTCGTCACTATCACACAAATCAGCTCAGAAGGCTCGCTGGCCCAACTACCTCAGAGGATTGACCGCATTACCATAGCATTGCTCTGCGGCAGTGCGATAAGCTTTCTTGGCTGTTGCATCATCCAACCCAAGACTGCTTCATCCGTTTTGCGGTACGTTAGGTATAAGTTCTTGAACTTCCATAGCTCTTCGCTGATCAAAAGGCTGCAGGCAGGACATTTCGAAAGGATTCAATACACTCAGGTCATTTTTCGATACGCTGGCCAACACGTTTTCCCTTATTTCCGATGCAGACAATTTGAATTCGGCAGGCAGCTCTCTCGGTGGGGAGGACCAGCCAGGTCTTTCAAAGGATTCCTGCATCGACATCGAAAGCACGCATGAAAAGCTGGAGGCATTGTTCGGATCTCATCAGCAGATGCTTCTGCGCCTTTCGAAGTCGCGTCACGAAGTCTTGTTCGAGCCTACCACGAGCTTGTTTATGCACCGGCGACGGTATAGTGCGATATTTCGTTCAGCCGAGCGCCTCAGCCAGCACCTCGCTGGCCTACAATCGAGTATCATCGAAGTGGACAAAATCATTACGGAACAGCCTGATCACGTTGCTGTAGCCGAGTACATCCTCAATATGGGCCCGTCTATGCGGCAGCTGGTCATGGTATGCAAGCAGTGCCTCGCGCTTCTGGAAAATCTGTTCGCAGGACCCAACCCGAACTATCGAGAAGCAGAGATCCTGCTACCGGCCTTGCAGAATCTGTTCGAATCGCTTGTGGACGCCCTGGAAGATTTCGATCAGAACCAGAAGCGGGTTCTTCTTGAGATTTACAAGCATGTTCACGGTACGAAAGCACAATACTGGTTGAGAGACGACATGGGCTTACGCGCTTCATTCCCTAGAACAAACATTTTTAGTTTTCTTCTTCACGTTTGAGCTCATGGAATTCGCGAAGGAACTTATCCGCCTTATATCGGCCCTGGAGAAGTTGAAAAAGGAGGTGATCGAACGACGGGAAATGGGCAAGCTTTGTTGGGCGTGGAAGCAATTTCGAACCAAGCATAAGACGGATGATAAACCCGCAAGGCCTCATCTTCTTGAAAGGCGCAATGGCGACCGACGTAGCCATCATCCAAACACCGCTTCGGTTTGGTCAGCGCAACCGAAACTTCCTCCTCAACGTCGGTTCTCTCGAACAATGTCCATTACAGGGGCATTAGAGATTCAGGACGAAGTTCCTGTGAAGGAGCCCTGGTCGGTGCGCATTTGGGCTGCGCTATCATCGTTGAAGGATTTTGAAGCCCGGTTCGCTCTCAAGACTGCTATCACCGTATCTTTGCTTTCGCTCCCAGCTTTCCTTGACGTCACGCAAGACATGTTTCACGAGTAAGTCGCGCAATTGTGGCAAGTTAAGGTCACCACTAAATTACTTTTTAAGTTATCGTATGCATTGGGCACTGAGCACGTTCGTCGTCGTCATGACACCGTCCGTTGGCGGGACCAATGCAGCGGGTCTGTGGCGACTTCTTGGGACATGGTTTGGTGCAGGCATGGCAGTTATCGCTGGTGTACTCTTCCCAGGAAGCTCTTCTGGTCTTCTTTTCATGTCGGCGCTCGTCTGCGTACCGTCTATGCACATCTTCCTGCATTCCAGCTATCCATTGCTAGGACAGGTACTGCAAATTGGCAGCCTGACCAGACCCTTCCTGAACTACTGACACTCTTTTGGCTGGACCTTAACAGATCTCGCTAATCACTTTCACTATCATCATATTCAACGACTTCTCGGGCGCTACGGACCCTATTTCCGGCGAACCGTATGTAACAGCGAGCCTTCGTCTTTTCTTTGGAAACTGACCTATCCTCGTAGGTATGATATATTTGAGATTGCGATTCGCCGGGGCTTCTCGGTCGCCGTTGGGGTGATAATTGGGATGTTTGTTTCGTGGTACATCTGGCCGTTCACTGGTATGTCGACTAGCTCAGTGTTTGTAAGTTTGAGTGACTGCTTATTTCAACGTTATCCACAGCCCGGAAAGCTTTGCGGGTAGGTCTTTCCGATGTAATTTTCGAGATTGGGCTTTTGTACTCCCGCCTGGTTGGGCTTTTCGATTCCGGTTCCGAGCCAACCCGCGAGGATTTACACGAATTTTTGGAAGATGAGCTAGCATTACGCCTTTCGCTCGCTAGTCTGCGGGGCCTGCTTCATGACACAGCTCATGAGCCCCGCTTGAGAGGTCCCTTTCCGAAACAATCGTATGCAAGCATGATTGGCGGGTGCTCGCAGATCTTGAACAAGCTCATATCAATGAGAGCGGGAATGTATGTGACCTTGACTCAGAAGCTTTTCAGACGCTTTTTCACTGATCACCCGCTCCAGGACCATCAACGGCTTTGCGCAAGTTCGCGCCGACTTTGTGCAACCTGTCCGACCCGCTCGGCAGAGGATGATTGGCACCATCCTCCTGTATCTCTACCTCATATCGGGCGCCCTCATTCTCCGGTTTCCTCTGCCGCCTCTGTTACCAGACGCTCGAGCCGCTCGAGACGCCCTCGTAACCGCCATCCGTGCCCTGCCCGCCGTGCAACCCGCCTCGGTTGGCGCACAAAAGGACCCGGCTTACATCTATTATTACGCGTACGTCATGGCGATGGACCATGTGGTTTCGGAACTGGAGGCGCTCGGAAGCGTCTGCATGGATTTATTTGGCGTGATGAGTTTGGGAGGCATGGACGACGCTTGGCGAGATCGATGGGGAAACGATGAGTAAGGCAGCATCCCATTAGGGAGGAGGCGACCGAACCCTCTCGATCACTACGTATTCCCTCCCTGCCATTTTCTCTCCCATCTGTCTGGTCGCCTGCGGCCGCGAACTCTTTGCCAAAAAAGCAAACCCCGCCAGAAGCCAGAAGCACTGGGATTCGCGCTGTCAGTTTTCGACCACGGAATCTCGACGCCGTCTCGACGTCACTCCGGACGTCACTCGACTTGTCCCACATTCATCGAGAGGCGGGATAGATGAAAGCTTCAAGCACGCACTATTAGGCAACGACACTCGGTGGGGCGTGCTCTTCAAAGAGTAGTCGTAGCACAGTTTGTCTGAACCCCATTATCCTTTCCCCAAAATTGCGCTACGAAGAAGTGCGCCCGCGCCCGATATTTTACAATTGAGATGAGAGCAAGACTATTATGATTGCAAAATAAATCGTATGTACAAAAGGGATGCGTCACCGATACACCGAAAGCGCGGAGGGTGCGAGACGGCGAGTTGTGTAACGTGCTGAGATGGGTATGGTGGATGGCAGAGACGTCCAACTGGCCGTTCAGTACTTCAGGATGATGTAGAAAGCGTAGATCATTCCTGATAAAAAGAAGTTTAGTTCCAGGAAACGACAGGAAGGACAACGGGTGCGTCAAGACTCACCTGGGATCCATACGAGGATGGTCAGCAGGCAGCAGATCCAGAAGTGGGAGTCACATCCCTTCTCGAGGAATACGCCGAGAGGGGGCAGGATGACGGCGGCGATGAACTTGAAGATGTCGGAACAGGTGAGAGCCATTGTGCAAGTTGTTTGTGGTGAGTGGTGGTGGTGGAAAGGATCGAGTGTGGTTGGTTTTGCTGGTTCGTTACAGGGAGAGGGAAGCCAAGTTCGCCCTCCTTTTATACATCTGCAGGGAGAAAGACGGGGGGACGACGTCAGATGTCCTCTCTTTTCCCACGCTCCCCCTTTTCTACCCTTGACGTCACGCCCTAGCCTCCTCTCGAGTCTCGGCACCTCCCCCTGACGACCGGTACAGTAGTGCGGCCTCCGAAAAGTTTTGCCTCCTTTCAACCAATCCCAAGGCTCCCTCAGTGTCATGCATGACTCATGATCGCCCGCCAGGTGTCTCAATGAAGGAAGTGCGGCAGGTTGTGGCTGTACCGGACCATCGGTAACACAGAGCTCATCTTCGCATGGGAAAGGAAAGGGCGTCAGGGCACACACCACCACCGGGCATCGGCCAACGTCTTCCTCCCAGGGCCTGTATTAGGCTTGGTACCAGCGTCAAGCCGACGCGATGCCCGAACTACCTGAGGTTGAACGCGCGCGGCGTCTCATACATGACACGTTCCTTGGAAAAACAGTGTGCGAAGTGACCTCGGTATCATCTCTCTTCATCCTTTCGGTCGGCCATTGGTGCGAGCTTGTGAATGACATAGACCTTTGCCTGCTGCAGACGGTGGATGATATCGTGTTCAGCGATTGCAAAAACACGGACTTCGATGGACTGGTCGGGAGGAAGCTGGTCGATACCGGACGACGCGGGAAGGTATCGCTACGAACCCATAGCAACGAGACATGGCGAAAACCACCCGAACAGTTTTTCAAACTCGAGCTGTTCAGGTGTTCTATCTCGTCTTCCCCGGCGGGAACAACCCGGTGCTGCATCTGGGCATGACCGGAAGCGTCAAGGTCGAGGGACACGTGGGATTGGAGTACAAGGATTTCAAGACGGCCGACGACAACTTCCCGCCAAAGTACTGGAAGTTTTGTCTGCGCTTCAAGGAAGGAGGCGCGTTCGCGTTCACGGATCCGCGGAGGCTGGCGAGGATACGACTGGTGGACGGAGATCCGCTGTTGCATCCGCCGATATGCGAACTGGGCTTCGATCCGTACCTCGCTTTGCCCGACATCGAAACCTTCAGCGCGCTGGTTCTCCGGAGGAAATGTCCAATCAAGGCTCTCTTGCTGGACCAGTCATTCAGCGCCGGCGTGGGGAACTGGATCGCTGACGAGGTAGACCATGCGGCGCAAGGCGTATCGAGAGCGGGGTTTCTCCTGCTTACGGATGCTGCAGATTCTATATCATTCGAGGATCCATCCATCGCAGAACGCAGCATCGCTGACAGCGGCGGAAGTTGGGGAACTCAGGAGCCAGATGTCCTTCGTCGTGAGGACGGCTGTGGGCGTGAATGCGGACAGTCACCAGTTTCCAAAGGACTGGCTGTTCCACTACAGGTGGGGTAAGGGTCGTACCAAGACGCGGGAGGCGGAGATGCCCGATGGAAGCGCCATCATCTTCGAGACGGTAGGAGGACGGACATCGGCGATCGTGCCGTCCGTGCAAGTTTTGCGCGGACAGGTGAAGGCTCCTAAGGTGAGCGAAACTTCAGCTGTACAATTCGTCCTATGCTACGTTGGCTGACCTCGCTGAAGGCCAAAAAGAGGGCTGCCAAAGAGGTGTCATCGGAAGAAGAGGATCATGGGGAAGAAAAGCCACTTGCGAAGCGAAAGGCCAAAGTAGTCAAGCGTGAGACGAAAAGGAGGGTTGCCAAAGTGGAATCCGAGCAGGAGGAGGAGCACGAGGGTGAAGAAAATGCCCATGTGAAGCAGCAGAGCGCAAAGCTCAGCCAGCGCAAGGCCGGCAAAACGAGGGGTGCCAAAGTAGAGTCCGCATCCGAGGAGGGGGAAGATGAAGAGGAACCGCCCACGACAAAGCAAAGAGTCAAGGCAGCTAAGCGAGTGGCGGTCAAACTTGAAGGGGAATCTGATGACCGGCCCCTTGTGGCGAAAAAATCGCAGAAGAAGGCCGTCAAGGAGGCCGTCAAGGAGGAACATGTAAGGCCGTCTGCCATCGAGGGCACTCTGCTACGGCGGAGCGCCCGTTTAAAATGACGTTGCGGTGAGACAGAGGGATATAATGTGATAATGAATTCCAAAAGACATCAGAACATCGCGATTGAAGATGTGGGAAGCCTGAGAATAGAAGACTTCGTGGGTCCATATACTGTAGCCTTGATAAACTATTCCAGACGGGCTGGTCAGCGGCCAAGCCAGAGGATATCAGAGGCGGCCAGGTCAGAGGTGAGAAGCGTCCGTTGCCGACTCGCCCACGAGTCCTATTCGTTGATCAAACTCTCAAGTAAGCGACCTATGATTCGTTTCGACCTTTCTCTACGATACCCCATGCCGGCGCGGAGTCTCATATAGCAGTAATCTCTCTAATTTCGCCCTTTCCTAGGTACATACGTATCCCGATCGTATCCCCCTGCGACCGGCTGATTCAATGCAAAGCCTACATGCAAAGCCTACTGATTTTCGACAGGGCTCTGGATGTTACTACTCTGGGTATGCTCAAGTCTTGGGCAGACGAAGACGATTATGCATATCGTGTGAAGAGTAGAAACGAATCTATTGGTCGACCGAGAGATAATATCCCTCGGAAATGAATCGTTATCCCACTCCTATCTAGTCCCATTTATGAGTTCGGATCGCCGGTGACCAAGCCGACAACCACCAAAATTACAGATGCGTGTGATGTTTTGTGTGTGTGTGTGTGTCAACCACCTCGGGTTTCATGCTGGAACCGAGGACATGGTTTCGGCCTGCCCACTTAGAAGTTGATGGAGTCCGCGTCGCAAGAGTCGCTGTCGGACATGGGTGCGCCAGCCTGTCCACCGGTGGAAGTGGCGTACACGGCCGAGTAGACCTCGCTGAGGTAGCCGCCGGTGCAACGGAGAGCGACGTTGAGACCAGGGTAGGTGGCGGTGATGGCGCTGCGGATCTGGTCAGCTGTGTAGGAGCTTCCAGTTGTAATTCCGGCAGCGTCGAACGCTGCGCCCATCTCGAACTGGTTGCGAAGAGAAATGACCCTGAAGCAGATCGGAACGTTAGAACTCGCACCTAATGACCTTGCGACCCGAAGTCTTGCAAAAGGATGAAGGTTGCTCACCAAGAGAAGTAGGTCTGCAGATCCTGGCCAGTCTACAGATTACGGAGAGGAGAGAGGTCAGATCACGTATGCTCAAATAAGAAGTGCTTTGTGCATAAGTACCTGGAAGTTGCTGAAGCAGGATTGACTGGCAGGCGACCAGCAGCTGCCGTGCGTGTTCCACTCGTGTTCCCAGAACTTGGCGAAAGTAGTCAGGGTTGGAGGGGGAAAAAAAAACAGAAAAAAAATGGAGAATGTCCCTCTTGCGACCAACCTTTTCGTTGTCCCCGGTGTATGAGACCCAGATATCTATCATTTCTTGGTAGAGGTTCGCGTCAATGTTCTGAACCTGAGTGGCGATGTCAGTGTACTGGGTAGAATCATCTCCGCAGTTCTCCTTGTTGACGCCGGCACATGTGTCGGGCCTACAGTAGCAACAGGCAGGGTCATTGAAGAGTCTAGAGTAACTGTCTTCGTAAGCTTTTCTTACCATGCGCCGTGCAGGGTCCAAGTGGTGGGGACGGTATCGAGCTGGCAGCTCTTGGTGGCACAATAACCGGTCAACCATTGCTGACTCAAAACAATGTGTCCATTCGTGGGCAGACAGCACGAGTTGGAAGTCGATGCGGCGTTGCTGCAAGCCACAGCTGTCACATCACAAGTGCCGTCGGCGGCAGCGTCGCGGGGGTTGAAGGGCAAGGCTTTTGCGGAAACGGATGCCAGCATCAGGGAGCCCAGGAGGAATGCACTGCGAGCGAACATGATGAGAACCGATGTGGAGAGAGAAGTTGGGGGATGTCGAGAGAGGGAACGAGGGTCCCTGCACGGCCCTTTTAAACCATCCATTTCAACAATCCCTTTGTCTTGCTCCTGGGCTTTTCGCAGTTCCCGCTCTCTTCCATGCACACACAAGTCCGTCACGACGCGAAGATTGAGGAACGTGCGTCTGATCGGCAGACAGTAGGATTCTGTGTGTGTGACCCTGTACAGTATATCCCTGCATTCCCACGTTTTGTTTTTTAAACGGACCCCGATCCGAAGGTGCGCGCGCCACGAAGTCCCTTGTGTGACTGGACAGCGCACGAGTTGTAGCAAACCTATCCTTTCCTGCTTCGATTTTGTCGCCTTTTTCGTTCCAAAGGTTCCATACTTTTCTCTGAGCGAAAGAGGATGTGGTCGAAGGAGCGGAGTTTCCAGAGCCCGCGGCACCGGCCGCTATAGGCACATTTCGAAAGTTCGAATTACATGTAAGGAACAATAGGTAGTACAGGTACAGACTACTGTACAGCGAGGGGCATGACCTGCAAAAGGACATCAGTGTACAGTATGTGTGTACACACAGGTGTTGCAAAGAAGCGTATCCTGTGCCTTCTCTGCTTAGCGACCCATTTCTGTTTGGGACGGTGTCTGACGACATCATCGGCAGTTATTTTTTTTACAGCAAGTCACCCGCTGGTGTCCTGGAGATTGTGTCCACGAGGGAAGGCAGATCAACGTTCTCCTGCCTTTCAGGCGCGGGAAGAATGCTGCCGCGGATGCGCCACGGAACCACTCTACGATGTCAGGCGACGAGGCAAACAAATCAGGGTCCAAAGGTGGCGGAAAGAAGAAAATGAACGACTGCGCCAGCCCTGTCCCGTCGTCAAAACCCTGCGGCTGACCATACAATCCTTCCTCGAACTTCGTGACGATCGATCCTACGGGGACTTCACCTCTTTACGACCACAGCCTTGACGCGGGTGGTGAGTGCTCAGAAAGCGCAACTGGAGTGATCTTCCTCTGGCTGCATCTTTCCTTGAAGCTGTGAATTCTGCGATCGCTACTTTAACCGAGGTCGGCCACGTGCGCTCGCATTGGTTGCGTTGACTGAAATTGCTTGCGTTGACAGATCAAGACTTGTACCAGCACGAGCGTGCTCGCCACTATATTCGCAGTCTCTGCGACGACGCCGTGTTCGATAACGCCAGCGAGCACAATGACAGTTATCACTACCCGTGTAACGTCTGTAGCACGACATTCCGCTACCAGGGCGATCGCGACGTACATGAACGAGACGAGCATCCGAACTGCCAAACATGTGGTAAAGGGTTCAACAGTCCCAGAGACCTGACTCAACACTTGAACTCTGGCATCCACAACGCCCGTTCGAACCGCGCACCAGCGACTCCCGCCCAGGGTTCCAGCTGGTGCCAATTCTGCGGTAGGGGATTCGGCACTCTGGGAGCCGTTGCCAATCACCTCGAGTCGGGGAACTGTCCGGACAAGCCCATCACGAGACGTCAGGTCAAGCAGTCTGTCCAGGGTCGAGAACAAGCTCTCGGGATCGCTGGTACGATCGTCGTTCCTCGAATCACCTATGGCAACGAACCCCAGGTTCCCGACTGCGCAACGGCGGCGAGCTGGAACGGCTATGGATACGCTTGCTGCGTGTGTTTGCGTCAGTTCAATACGCTCAACAATCTCAACCAGCACCTCATCACCCATGAGCCGCTGGACTATCGGTGCTTTCAGTGCCAGAGAACCTTTCGCGTTCTCTTGGCCCTGATCAAACACTGGGAGGGGTCACACTGCGGGCAGGTGGCCATGCGATCGGCAAGGAAGGTCTTCGGTGGGAGGTTGTTGACCTAGTTCGCATCGTATACTTTCCTTCCGAATATGCACATCATCACCGCTTCTCAAATCTGTTGCTTTCCCGACTGTGGTGACCCGCATCCTCCGAGTCCCGGGATGGGCATTACAGAACGGAATGACGAGGAGTATGGAGCTTTGTTTGGAAAAGATCGACACCCATCTCACTCCCGTCGAGAGCAAGCACCGGTACGCGGGAATCGGGCCAGCATGCGGCAACTTTGAGAAACAAAGCCCGTGGTAAGAAGGATGCTTGCTTTTGGCCCTTCTCGCTTGCTTCGAGCGGCTATTATACATCTGCGGTTTCTGTGACGACGAGGTGTTTGAAGACGCTTGCGACCGTTGCAACATAGCGTACTTTTACGAGGACCACCGCGACGCTCACGTGCATAAGACGCACTGCAGTGACGGCATTTCTCAAACAAGCGTGCACAACCATCTCGAACCAGGCAGATGTCCACAGAGGCATGTCACGAGTTTGTTCAACGTCGGGAGCGCGCTCTCGGCATTCCGCCCCAAACGTCGTCCCGAGCGCTCATCGATGGAGTCCAAAACCACGTCTACGTACCGAATCGCGCGAGCACTGCGAGCTGGAACGGGTTCGGATATGCCTGCTGTTTGTGCAACCGTCAGTACGACCAGCTCGATCACCTCAACCAGCACCTCATCACCCATGAGTCGCTGGACTACCGCTGCTTCCACGTTCAGGGTGATTTCGGGCTTGATTAAGCATTGGGAGGAGTCTCCTTGCAGGAAGGCGGCTATTCAGGATCCTTGGTGGACGCTTCCTGACTTGAGCCCTTGCAGAATTCAATTGCGATGCTCTTCCTTGTGGGATGGTTCGTAATTCATCCCCAGACTCACCCGAAAGCTGGACAGCGGAGCGAGAGGATGCTTGTCAGACGCTTGTCAGACGCTTGTTGCCGCAAGGCACGGAACCCCAGTGCCTCGTGAAAGGCGTCGACCATCTTGGCGAAAAAAGGAAAGATCAGTGATTCATACAACGCCTTTACCAGGGACGAGGGTAAACGAGGTCCGAAGTGGTTTTTGCCTCATATCCGATTGGGCAAGGTAGCGGTTCGCCGGTTCCTGCCGCTCTCGCGTCGCACGAGGGCGATTCCTCGTTCCGCTATCGAAAAGAATGATTTTTTTGTCGACTGCGTGGCTTTTTCATTTCCAGCACGCAGAAAGCACAAGGACAGGCTATTTTGCCCCTTTAGCAGACCACCACGGCGACGCTTGACTGGCAGCCAGGAGAAAAGGCAGAGCCTCATCGTCAGACCATCGTCTTGCACGGCTTGTTCTACGAAGCACAGGTCTTCTCTTCCGTTCAGAAAGCCTTCCGGCGACGGTGGGCTTGAAGGGGGGTTATAATCGCCTTCTCAATCATGGTCCCCCCCGGTGATTTTGCTAGTATACCTCTCCCCCTAATTTCTTAATCTTTGCGGACGCTGGCGCCCGACATACTACCATGTTCGTCCGACTCATCACCGTAGCTTCTTTGGCTGTCCTCGCGGCCCCGGTTCTCGCCGAACCGTCTGGCTGCGGCTGGTGGGATCCCTTTTGTATTTTCCACCACGCTACGCCTACGCCTACGCCTACCCCTACTCCCGCTCATCCCGCCCAGCCCGCTCACCCTACACCGCCTGTTGCCACTCCCCTTCCTCACCCGTCCTCAGGTTCCGTTACCGGTCCTCCCGTCGTCGATTCCAACACTGACGGACATTTCGACACTGGCAGTGAGGTCCCTTCCCTCGCTCTTTTGGAATCACACTTTGGTGCCTTTGAGCGTGTCTTTGCCAACCTCCCGACCTCTGGAAAGGCGCCCACGATCCCATGGGCATCCACCTACTGGCCGGCTTACGAGGACGGCGCCAACAACCGTTGGGCTGGTGCCAACACGCCTAGCCCCATCGAAAAATACGCTCAGGCTTACAAGTGGAACGCCGGCCAGCTCGCCGACCAGATTTCGTACGAACACGGTATCGACAGCGCAAAGGGCAAGTCTTGCTTCAGCAGCTGGAGCTGCGAGGACGGTGCGGAATGCGTCGCCCGTCGCGGCAGCGGTGGCCTGTTCGGAAAGAAGTACTGCGTGCAAACCTGGGAAGGCATCTGCGATGGCTGGACCGCAGCGGCCCTCACCATGCCTGAACCCCGGTGCCCCGTCACACAGAACGGAGTGACCTTCACCGTCGGTGACCTCAAGGGTCTGGCGTCATCTTTCATGTCGGCAGAACGCGGCAGCCACATCAACACCGTCTCTCTGTCGGCCCGCTGCAACAGCGACTCGACCAGCAAGGACAGGAACGGTTTCTACAGCGATCCTACCTGCCAGGACGCTTCGGCCGGCATCTTCCACATCTTCGTCAGCAACATGCTCGGTCGTCTCAACAAGCCTTTCGCCTTCGACCGCTACACGACCGCTCAGGTCTGGAACCAGCCCGTGTACGGCTACACCGTCAACTCGCAGAAGGACGTCTCCCGTTCCTCGGCGCAGAGGACCCTCGGATCCAACTTCCGTCTCGACTCCCGCGCCACTCGCTTCGTCTCGGTCTCCCTCGACCTGAACTGGGTCACCGAGGTCTCCTACTGGGACGAGATCAACCTCACCTTCAAGGACAACGCCAATAAGCTCAAGGACGTCCTCTCCACCACCACCTACGACTACATCCTCTTCCTCACCGATGCCGGTGAGATCATCGGAGGCGAGTGGACCGGTTCCAGCAAGAACCAGCAGCCCGATTTCTTCTGGGTCCCCGTCTCGGTCGACAAGACCGCCGTCGCCTACACCGCCCTCGCGTACACCGACATCGAGGAGCTCTGGACCAAGTCTGTCAACTGCCAGTAAACTTAGATATAAAGCGAGAGAAAAATCTACCTGAGTCTGTATCGGCTTAGATAGTAACCTAGAACACTACCCCGTTTCAAATCATCAGTACCCGCAATAGCATGGGTTTCCTTTTCGGACTTCCATATTCAGAGGTGATGAGGATAATTTTCTATGTATTCATGAAGGCGGTTGAGCCCTGATCGTTCTACGTAAGGGATTTCTACAGCTACTGTACACAAGTAACCCAAGTGCGATCATACTGTATCTCCTACTCGGTGCAGGTGAAGTGGGTTTCCCAGCCGATGAGGCGGATAGCAGAGCACTGTAAAGTGTGCTTGGCGAACTTGCAGATGGTCTTGCTGTAGACAGGTAACTGTGAGTAAAAGTTACGGGAAATCCGGATGCAGAAGCAAGCCTACATACCTCAACTTGGCGAAGGGCAGAACCTCGACGCAGAGAGACGACTCTTTGATGCAGTTGCCGCAAGTGGCGAGGACCGAGGCAAAATTCTTGGTGGCGACGAGGCTTGCGCATTTGGGGATGATCTTGTTGGGGCACTGGCCACGAGCGAGCAGGTGGGTAGGGACAGGGGCCTCGGAGTAGAGCTCCTCAGCGTTACCGTTGCGAGAGGCAGAAAGGTACTCGTCATAGAGGTCGGACAGCAGCGAGGAGGTGGGTGGCAGCTTGGCAAGCTCGAAAGCGGATGCCTGGGGAGCGGCTGACCCCATGGTAGCAGAGCCAAGAACGGCGGCAATGAGGAGAGACTTGATGGCGACCATTTTTGAGAGTGGGATTGTGAGGGCTTTGAGGAAGGAGAGAGGAGGATGTGTGTTGTTGTCGAGCTGATATCGAAAAGGGTAGCATGCTTGAAGGCCAGCTTTTATAGGAGAATTTGCATAGACTAGGATTGCGCTAACATATGAAAAGAGACTGCGTAGGACCTCCATCCGACCTCATGTTGTCCCGTTCCTTGTCGAAGCCCGAGCTTAACATATTAGGTCCTCTGCAGGAAGTCATCCGGCCAAAGGCAGAAATTTCCGGAGCAAATCTTGGACAGTGGACATGACCTGGGGTCAAATGAAAGACTCGGGCCTCGAGGGCCTCGAGGGAACGCAGGATGATGCCTTGACATGCGCAGGGTCCCGGATCGGTCTTCTTATGCTAGTTTGAAGCTCATTCATCGGTGAATGTGAACTCGGGAGCTTTTTCATCAGAAACCTTGCTTCAATTGCGTGGTACTAACTCTAATATCTTAGTCATGGACCTACCCTTCAGACTTTTCGTGTTTGTTGATCATGTTAGTACCAGGCTGGACAGCTTGCGATAGGGCCGGGGGTACTGGGCCTTATACTGGTTGGAGTACCTTTAATGAGGTGAACAGCGGAGTGGTAAAGAACCGCATCTGAGGGTGCGTCAGTGGTGTTGGGGCCTCGAAGTTGCCATCGTGACGTTGGCCATTGACCCTGGGCCGCTAGCACCGACAACCATCCATTTCTGACGTTCTGGACGCAGGAGAGAAGAGGTGTTTGCTGTTCTTTCTCTCTCGAGGCTCCAAGATTGCGGCTACGCCGCTACGGGCTACAGACCACAGTGCCATAATCTGTCGAAAGTGCAAAAAACTTCGCCATACTCAAAAAAGCAAACCCCGATGAATGTTGCTGCATTCATGAGAACATCGTCCTTCTCTATTCCCCATCAGGGAATCGAACCCTGGCCATGCCGGTGAGAGCGGCAGATCCTAACCACTGGACCAATGAGGAAGTTACATGTAGGCGTAAAGTGTTAGAACAAGTACAGTGCCAAAACCTCTCAGAAAGTGATGTCCGATCGTTTCGTTCGGCCCGAGTTGTAGGATTGGAGAGAGCCCTGGACGTGCTGAGGAGCATCATTTGCCGTCTGGTGAGATAGGATGTCGAGAAGTGTTCGGGACACGGCTGTGTGTACGGTCCAAACAGAGGCGTGAGACGCATAGCCCATCTATTATTCGACTTGCAAGACCGCCCGCACCTCAAGTCCTCATTCCAAACAGTAGAAAGGGAATGGTGATCCACCAGGTTGATCGATTAGGGATCCAGATCCGCGCGATCGAGTTTGGCGAGGTACAGCTCCACTGAAGCCTCGTTGTATCCTGCGGTCCCCTTGACTGCGACATGAGAGAGTTTGGGAGTAATCATGCAGTCGATCCGAGATTGGAACGCGCAAGATGAGGCGTGTGGTTGTTGAGAGGGTCGTGGGAAAGGGCCACGTTTGGCTGTCATCACCAACGCGAAACCGCATCACTTTCCCCCCGAGCTTTCTTCAACCATAAATACAGTACACCTCCTTGCCTGGCATCTTGCGAACCTGCCAACAAAGCAATAGCAACTGCACTCGGGCAAGAAGAGCTCAACGTTTACGGCAGTCGAATAGTACCTGGGACTAGCAACACGCCTTGGGACTACACGCGCGCGCGCCGCAACTCTCGCCCACGACCGCTAGCCTGTTTCTCCAGCACCTCCGCACTTTCCCTGCTCAGAGTCCCTACCGCCAATCACCTTGAACCTGTCTCGTAATGGCGACTAGCAAGTCTGCGAGCTATGACTACCTCATCAAGCTCCTCCTGATCGGCGATAGCGGTGCGTGAGAAAGACGGGCAGAAAGGCAGTGACAAGGATAGATGAGGAACGTGGAGATGTGGGCAAAGAACGTCCAGAGTGGCGGATAAGGCGGTGGAGGCGGCATGATCAAGCCAGCCGTGGTCCAGAATCTTTGCTTATATCCGGTTTCTGCGGGTTTACTTGTTGTCCAGGTGTTGGGAAAAGCTGCCTGCTTCTGCGATTCTCCGACGACTCGTTCACACCATCCTTCATCACCACCATCGGCATCGACTTCAAGATTCGGACCATCGAGCTGGACGGAAAGCGGATCAAACTCCAGATCTGGGATACTGCGGGCCAGGAGCGATTCCGTACCATCACGACAGGTGCGGGCATGCACCCCGTCAAATGTGAGGCTTAGGCCAAACCTCTGACGATTTGTGTTCCATAGCTTACTATCGAGGTGCAATGGGAATACTCTTGACATACGATGGAACCGACGAGCGCTCGTTCAACAGTGAGCTCTCCCAACGGTGCTTTTCGAAAACGTGCGTGGAGGCTGATGCAATCCTATTCCAGACATCCGAAACTGGATACGCAACATTGAACAGCATGCCAGCGAGGGCGTCAATAAGATGTTGGTGGGCAACAAGTGCGACATGCTGGAAAAGAAGGTGCGGTCCTGCGGTCCATATGACATTGATCCGGGTCGGGATCGAATCCATTCTGATGCCTGCTCCCGTAGGTCATCAGCAAAGAGCAAGGACAAGCTCTTGCCGATGAGTATGGAATCAAATTTTTGGAGACTTCTGCCAAGTCCAACATCGGTGTGGAGGAGGCGTTTTTCACACTAGCACGGTACGTCTGTCCTTGGGAACATCATGGCCGAATCTCGTCGCTGATGGTCTTGACTCTATGCAGCGATATCAAGAAGCGTTTGATTGATACAGCGTCAGAGAAGCAGGAGAAGCCAGCAGGGGTGACGTTGAACCCAGATCCTGTGCATAAGAAGGGTGGATGCTGCTGATCTTGGGATAGCCCAGCACAAGAGCTTCTTTATGCCGACGAATCGTTTCTTTTGACCTTTCTCCTGTTTCTTTTCGAGGCTGTAGCCCGCCATGCCGCAATGTTTATGTTGTTTTTGTTGTGGACGCTTCGGTTCCGTTCCTTAGCACTGATGGTGATGATGTAGACCTCTCGGACCGCAATGTTATGTACAAATTTGAGATAGTAAAAAGAGGGGAAGATACGCTTCGCGGGCACTGGGTTATCTACGACAAAAAAAGGACAACGTCCAGCAGGTCACTGCAAGCGCACACCATCGAAGCTCGAGCTGAACTCGCGCATGAACTCGTCGCCATCATCTTCGAGACCATCGCCGATCGAATCCGATTCTTCCTCCTCCGAAGACGAAGGGGCACCGCTGTCCCATGGCTGGTAGAGTGGATCGATGTAAGTGCGCGAGACAGGGAGGGAGACGGGATCGAAGGGAAAGAAGGAGTCGAGGCGGCCTTCCGTGCCGGTGAACGTGGTGGACGCGGTGGCAGCGGTGGAGGACGAAGCCGCTACGGATCCGTTGCTGGTGGTGGAGTTGAGAGTGCTGGGCGTGGCCATGTAAAAGATGTCGAGACTGTGCGTGCGTCGGGTGAACTCTGTTACGATGCTCTGCGAGCAGACCTGACGGACGAAGCGTATGTCAGTCTACACCCCAAAAGTTGAGACTACGATATCCCCACGACTCACCCTCAACGGCGCGAAACGAGACAGAAGCACCCTCTGGAAATCCTTGAGCTCTGGTGGTAGCATGCCGTATCGAACCGTTCCCAGATCCATCCCATCGCCGCCCATCAACTGCCTCCACCTGAAGCAAAAGACGTAGAGAATGGCCTGCACGGCTGAGTAGAAAACAGCGAAGCGTTCCACGTCAGGCTGCTGCACGCCCGAGCTCAGACCACGCATGGCCGAACCGTCGTTGGTCTCGACGTATGCATACGCCCACCCGTGTAGAAGCTTCAGACATGTCCGCACGGACGCGAGGGTCAGATATCGTGCTCGTGCAATGAAGCTACCGAGGTAAGAGGAGGCTGACACACGGATTACGGACGGAGCGGACACGTCGAACAGCTTTCCAACCAGCATGCCCATGAAAAGCTCGGGGAAAGTGTTGTCGAGGGAACACATGTAGAACCACAGGAATTGCGTGCATCGCAGTCGGTGGGTCGGCAAAGCTGTCCGCTCAAAAATGTCCAGCATGACGTCGAAGAGCGTCCGGAGTGGGTCGCCCGGGTTGTTTTGCGCAAAGTCGTGGATGTACTGGAAGACGAGACGGAGCATGGCGTCCAGCTTCTCGACGACTTGCACAAAGTCTACCGTCACTGGCACGATACCATCTTCGTCCTCAGAGTCAAACACAAGGTCATCTTCATCCATATCCCCATTAGCGTCTGTGTGAGCGGAGGACGTGGTATGTTTGGCCCAAAGCCCATCTGCGCTGTTGATATCCGTAGCCGACACGGTTTGCTGAACGGCTTCCCACAGGTCGTCATCGAGATCCTCCAATTCCACCTGAATCTCTACCTAAAAGAAGAACGAGTCAGCGTCGGTGAATTTCGAGGATGGTCCTCCTAGG
Source organism: Thoreauomyces humboldtii (assembly GCA_027596035.1). Classification (NCBI taxonomy): domain Eukaryota; kingdom Fungi; phylum Chytridiomycota; class Chytridiomycetes; order Spizellomycetales; family Powellomycetaceae; genus Thoreauomyces; species Thoreauomyces humboldtii. The sequence goes on from JADGJA010000016.1 coordinate 27,807, forward strand.
TACGCACATCGACTTGAACGATCCTATCCAAAATGAGCGCAAGAACTTGATCTCGCAACACCGGAGCGTAATCAAGCATCCGTAGCACGTTGCGAAGAAAGTAAACATGCACGTCTAATGGCTCGCGCTTGTGGGGGTGGTGATCGGTTATGACTGGAAGCATGAAAGATGGACCGGTGGGTATGAGAGCCAAGACGCCTTGTAGCATTGCGTGTACGCGGTCAAAGTGCTCGGATGGGGTCAGAGTAGTGGAATTTGCTAAAAAAGCGGACTTGGCATCAGCATGGGAAAGGCATATGCACCGAGCGAGACTTGGGTGTTCCTTACATGAGCGCAGATTCGCAACCAGCATCTTGGCCACGGGTAGGACGTGGACTCCATGCGCACTGACGAGATTTTCCAAGAGACGCTGATAAAGTATTGCCGATTCTGCGTCCAGATCGTACCAGTTCAGGCCAAGAATGGCTGCCACCAGGTTGTTGAAGATGGGAGTGAAGGATGATACGATTTGACTGCAGGCGTGCAGCCAGTGCCGGAGGAGTGGGAGTGGAATAGAGTTGGGGACGGGCGACTTTCGGGCGAGAAGGGCTACGATCTCAAGATACAAGACTGGGTCGCCCTGAAAGTTGTCGAAGTTGCAAGCGTCAGCGGAGGAGGTGAAAGAAGTGCAAAGAAACTCTTTTGCACGCAAGCACACACCTCCAGCTTGCGCTTCATGGACTGGGCGAGATAGAAGAGAACTCTGGCGGGATCGTCAAGGGTGCCGGACATCAGAATCTGATACTCTGTCCGCGGTGGGGTTTCGGGCATGTCGAAGCGCACAGTCTTGAGCGACTTGCCAGCCGGGGTGAGGACGGATGACATTGGATATGGACTCACTGCGGAGACCATCACGGGAAGTGTGGCTGCCTGCGTGGAACAAGAGTGCGCCACGTCGTCGGGAAATAAAGTGAAGAACGTATCCGTTTAGGCCCAAGGCAACAAGTCGCGAGAAGGGTATGCACTGGGTGGTTGGCCCGGAAGGGTATTGTCAGCGGGATGTGAGGCTATTATATCGTCTACAGTTTTATATCAAGCTCCTTCGAGGTAATGAGCAAGTCTATAGTTCTTTTGCTCGTGTAGAATTGTAGGTGTGAGGTGACGAAGTGTTCAAGTAGAGGCGAGGTGTGAGGTCAAAGAAAAAGAAAAAGAAAGGGAAATGGCACAAAAAAGTGGCAAGATCCCTCCAGATCCTCGCCGCCAGCCGCCCGCTGTAAATTAGCCAGACAGGTCAACCTCAACGAACCAGGACTTCGCAGTCGTCACAGTCGCAGCAGTCACCGTCGCTTTCAGCCAGTCCATTACAGGCTCGAATCTCTTCCCTGCTGGCTGTCACCCTCCTCGCCGGTTATGCCGTCGCAAGGGCAGTCACAGGATCGAAAGGTTTGTCCCTCAATCTTTCTAACAAGGCTTCTTGACATCTGACATTCCAGCATCCTCAGACAAGACCGTTGCTGTGTTGAGCAAGACCGAGTTCAAAAACTTCCCTCTCTAAGAAAAGATCGTCGTTTCCCACAACACTGCGATCTACCGCTTTGCTCTCCCGACACCAGAGTCGGTCCTCGGTCTTCCCACCGGCCAGGTTCGTGCAGTGGAAATTGAGTTCTGCTGAGCGAAATGGGAGAAACGACACGGCATTTTACTGAGTTGTCCACTCTTTTAGCACATTTCCGTGTCGGCCGAAATCGGAGGAAAGGGCATCATTCGCAGCTACACACCCACCAGCAACGATGAAGAGAAGGGCCACTTTGACCTCCTGATCAAGTCATACCCCACCGGAAACATTTCCAAGCTCTTTGGGGAACTCGAGATCGGACAGGAGATCCGTGTCAAAGGGCCAAAGGTACACAAGTCATGGTATTTTTGCTATCGGAATCAGGTATGGACCTTCTGACCTACGTCCACTGCAGGGTCAGTTCAAGTATTCTGCCAACTGCCTGCGATCCATTGGAATGGTATTACTGGTTGGCCTTAAGCGACAGTGAGTTTTTCCCCTGACACACGCGCTTTCTAGATTGCAGGAGGAACCGGAATCACCCCGATGCTCCAGATCATCAAAGCCGTGCTCCACAACCCCCTCGACAGGACAAAGCTGAGCTTGATCTTTGCAAACGTGGGTGTCGACGGCATTCTCCTTCAAGACGAACTCGACAACCTTGCCGAGAAGCACCTCAACCAGTTCTCCTTGTACTACGTCCTGAACGAGGTACGTCCCAGGAAGTTGGAAGCTCAGGAGCCGGTGCTTCTGGCTAATTCAAACTTACTCTGCCCTTTAGCCCCCAGCAGGCTGGACTGGCGGTGTGGGATTCGTCAGCAAGGACATGATCCGCGAAAGGTGTCCTGTTTACGCCGAGGATGTCAAGATCCTTCTCTGCGGACCTCCTCCCATGGTGAGCAAGATCGACGGGTATTGCGAGAAGCTGATCTGTGTCTGACTCGTCCGTCCTGTCCAGATCAAGGCCATGGCGGCCATCACGGAGGACCTTGGTTATCCCAAGTCCAACACCATCTCCAAGATAGCTGATACTGTGTTCAAGTTCTAAGAAGCGGCGTCGGACTGCTGCGCCACTCATGTAGATACCGCGCCTGTACTTAGACTTTACAGCAAAAGACTCTGTTATTTATCATCATACATGTAGCATCGTACACGCTGCCTTGTCGTTCCCTTGCACTGCTATGGAAATGCTTCTGGGTCATGTGAGGTAGCATCGCGACCGCCGCCGAGTTGCTTCTTGTGTGTCGAAAAGGGAAGGCTGCTCTGCCGTGACCGTTGCGGCGAAAGCTTGCAATCACCGGGCATCGTCCAACACATTCCTACTTTGCACCGTGCACCTCTGGACCGTACCTCGCAATGAGGGCCCCATCCCTTCTGACGGCTCTCGCCACTTTCCTGTTCTGTGCTCGCAGCGTCGCCGCGACTACTCTTACATATCGGATGGAACCTCACGAACGGGCCTGCTTTTACACCAATGCGAAGGCGGCCGGCGAGAAGATTGCATTCTACTTTGCGGTACGCAACTTTCGTTGATCCGCCGGGACAAGCCATATTCATCCAAGGATGATCCTTAGGTGCAATCTGGGGGAGCGTTCGACGTGGACTACGACGTCACGGGACCATCCAACGAAGAGATCCTCACCGGCCACAAGGAGCGACAAGGCGACTTTGTTTTCAACTCAAAGGCCGCCGGCGAGCACTCGTTCTGCTTCAGCAACACCATGTCGACCTTCACCGAGAAGACGATAGACTTCGACATCACGGCGGAACACGAGCAGAGCATCGCGTCGCCCGTCGCCCACGACCTCGCAGGTCGAGAGGACGCGAAGAGGGACATTCGACCGCTCGAGGAGAGCGTGACGAGGCTGCACGGACTCGCGGGCGTGCTGGGGAGGCATCAAAAGTACTTTCGTACGAGGGAGAACAGGAACTTTGACACGGTCAGGTCCACCCAGAGCAGGATCTTCTGGTTCGGAACGCTGGAGGCGGTGCTTTTGGTCGTCACTGCTGCCTTCCAGGTCTTCGTCATTCAGATCTTCTTCATCAGGAGCGGGAAGTCGAGGGTGTAGGGAATGATGCTGCACATCAAGTCCTTTCTGCATTTTTGCTCGTTTCCTCATCGGCCTCTGCCATACCAATTTATTTGAGACCCCTCCGTCGGTCTGACGCCCACGACAAAAAATCAAGCCTTCTTCTGTTCGATTCTACCTATTGAACGAAGGATCCTTACTCTGGCATATCCAGAATCGTGTTCAGCGCATTGGCAAGGTTGTACTCCAGGGCAAGCTCTTTGGCGCGGTTTAATGGGATCCTAAATGGAGTCAGGACGGTCAGTATTTACCAGAGGAGGGCTAGAGAACAAAGAAACCGGCGGACAAGCACGAGCCTGCGAAACAAGAACATACCACGTTCCCTGGTACTTTCCGTATCCGCCCTGGATCTTTTCGTGTACTCCGACATGTACGTCCCGCTCGAGTATCTTTGTCCGCTTGCTCTTGTCGATGTCGGCGGCCTTTATGATCTGCGTGGCGTTCATCCAGCTGTCCGACTTGCGTCGCATGACGCCGACACCGTTGGGCGAGTTCATCTCGTACACGGGCGTGTTGCTGTAGGTGGCCTCCCAGAGTCCAGGACGTGTCGCGGGAGTGCGGCTTGGAAGAGCCGGAGGAGGTCGTTTCGTATTTCCGTTGCCATCGCCGAGCGATCCAACGCCGCCAGGGCTTTGCGCTAGGGGAACCGTGGTGAAATTTGAGGGACGGAACGCGGGCACTGGAACTGGAGAGTAGTATCCCGATTGCTCCTGATTTTGCATATGAGATGATGGTTGAGCGTAGTACGAAGGAGCCTGCTCGAGGTGCTGTTGTTGTTGCTGAGTGGAATAGGACGATACCCCGCCTGCCCCATATGTTGTCGGAGAACCCTGAAGAGCGTTCGAAGCGGCAGCCGCGGTCAAAAGTTGTTGAAGCTGCTGACTGTGATCCGATGGCCCTTGCTGCTGCTGTTGTCCCGAGTTTCGATTCGTTGACGGGCGATTCGCCTGCTGCGCGGAGGGTATATGCGAACGTGGCGGCGGGAAGGCCATGCCGTACGGGGCTGCCAGGTTGTTATTCCGCACGTCCTGTCCCGGTGCCTGCACGTAGACTGGACGATAGTCTTGCAGTGGGGGAAGGGCGTATCGCGGGTCGTTCCATGGTTCGTAAGCGTTTGGTTGTGGGGGGACGAGAGCGGTGGGATAGGTGGGTGGCGGAGTGGGTGGTGGTTGCGGGAGGATGAGCGCTGGAAGGTTAGACGCCAGGCCCTCTGCGGCAGATAGAGGAGAGCACGAGGCGAATGAGGGCGGAACGCTGCCCGTGTTAAGCAGAACCGCTGCTGGCATGAGCAGGCGCAGCGCGAGAGGATAAGGATATTGGCGATAAAACCTGGCTGCGCGGTGCGGCGACGTGAGCAGGAGTGTAGTAACAATGCAACCCTCGAGTAGCGTTTCCAAAGATAAGTTTTGTAGACGTTGCTGTTTCCTGCGCAAACGAAAGGACGTGATCTGGGGAATTGCTCGGACGTGGTGATGTGGTGCGCGCGTTGGTTTGGCGAGGAGGGACCGAGAAAAGGGGAAGAGACAGGCGAGCAGACTCGACACATGCAGCAGCGGTCGCGCAGAGAGCCCTGTCGACATTGTTCACCCACGCAAGCAGTGCCGACCGAAAGAGGACTCGGTCGGGTTCCAGTTGTTCGCAAACTGACATGAAGTACGAGGCTAAGAGAGGGAGTTGGCTTACAGGTGTCCAATGAAGGCATACGGGATATCTCTTTGCAACGGGGTGTACTTGGGAAGATCAAGAAACTGAAAAGAATCATTTTGAGCAGGTTCCCAAGTTGCTCGCAAACGCTGACGCGGGGACCGGCCTCCACGGAGAACGCGGCGAGACAATGTATGATTTAATGTGAACATACGTGATACAGACTAGGAGATGTAAAACTTTACTAGCTCCTCGCTTACGCCAGATGGCGTTAAAACGCCCACATTCGTAAACAACAAGCTAATGTACTCTGGTGGTGTGTAATCAATGTGCGGGTTTCGTGGCTTCGTGGATAAATCCATCAGTGCCACGTTTAAGCAAGTAAGCGCTCAACTGGTAGTGATCCTCACCGATATATCTGCAGAGTCAGTATACTTGAAGTAATCTGGGCGATCTTCTCCCGGCAAGTCGTCCTGATTTAGTGGGAACCACCGCACAAACTTATACTGCTCGGTGACAGCGTAAAATGGTTTGTTGGATGCCTTTGCGACAACCGCAATCTGGTATGTTCCGATCTAGGCAGTACCATCAAAGGTTAGCAAAGGCAAACTAGACGGATCGTGCAGGTGCAAACCTACCTGATTTATCAAACCTCCGTTCTGAACCACTCCTTCGGCTCCCACAATGACCATGTCTACCTTCGCCATGATGGCGCCCACTGCCGAATCCAAGATCAGCTCTGCCCTGATGTCGGCTTGCCGGAGCTCAACCACCGCCTTCGTCCCGCTAGGGGTAGGTCTCGTTTCGGTGACGAACACCTTCAGCCGCTTGTTGCTTTTCCGCGCCTTCTGGAGCAGCAGCATAACGGCGCGAGAGTAGGAATGCACCAGGATCACGGCATTGTCTTTCACGAAGGGCAGCCCGTTGTCGGCAGCGCGCTCCCGGAAATTCTGATAGTCTGCCAGCTGCTCCTCAAAGCCTTTGAACACCCCCGTCCTCCAATCGTCATCCGATGCCTAGGGGACACGAGCGATGTGAGGAAAGAATTCTTTCCCTCTATCGATAATCCTGTGTCTTACGCTCAGCGCGTTGACCGGGCGTTTGAATAACTCAACGCCAGCCTTCATTGCAGCGGGTTTATAAGGGAGCTCTTCGAAGGCTCGGGCAAGTGTATCGGCTTTTTGCGCAAACTCGGAAGTCGAGGAAGCTGACGACGCTCAACTCATCAATAATCACGGATGATGCTTCAGATTTTCAGCCTTTTGCCTACCTGTGCTGAGTTTCATGATCTCAACCAGAGCCTACATCGATTCGGATTAGTCGGTTCGAAGTCCTTCAGGAGTTCTGCATCTCCGACTTTCGTACCATAACAACGATTACGCTGTGACGAGAGAAACAGGATTTGAGGTGAGTTTTTCTCAGCCAGCTTGATGGTCGTCGAACTCCACGCACCTCAATGAGACATCGCGATGCTAAGGAACAAAATTTTGGGTCAGTTCTCCCACTTGGTTTGAAGCATCCGGCGGCTAGAGCACCCACCTGAGTTTCCAGCTCCTTGACCCATTGCAGAGGAGTCTTGCCTCCATATTCGGGCTCAGAGACTGCGACCATGACGGTAGAAGTATGCGTGACTGGCGGAATGTTTTTGACGTGCGAAGTCGAGCGTTTCTGACGGTGAGTGGCTGCAAACCATTAAGACGGGGCGTGGGAAAAGAGGACGACGAGTCTTGGTTCGGATGGCTGTGCTGAAAATGCGATCGTAACCTTCGTGCAGAGGCTTCAACCCCAAACCCGTTTTCCGCTTCGCACTTCGTTGATAACGGTATTGCAACAATGTCCCGCCCAATGAACATGTTCCGCCTCGCCGCCCGTCAGACCATCTCTCGCAGGGGTGTATCCACTCCCGCTGTCGACCAGGCTGCTATCAAGCAGAACGCACAGGGCCTCGTCAACAAGGCTACTGGTAAGAAGTTCCCACCAAACCTCACTAGAGCCTGCTGGGACTGCTCAAGGATGCCTGCTTTGATGCTAGAGACATGCAGAGTGTTGATCAAAGGACGTTTGGGCTGATGGAAGCATGAGCGAGAAGGCTACGTCAATTTCATTTGCTCATGTTGACGGACTGACGAACTTGTCAACCCTCAGCGTTCGCGGAGCCGTTCATCTACTACACTCGCGTTGGCCTCGAGTTCTTCCGCTCGGTCGCTGTTCACCAGAAGATCGCCATTCCCGCCGTTGACAACGGCATCAACGGCATCACCGGGTTCTACAGCGCCTTCAGGAACGGTGCGTGGAAGAAGGTCACCCTTCGTCAGACCGGTCAGCTCGCCATCGAGGGAGTCAAGATCTCGGGCTTCTTCCTTGCCGGAGAGATGCTCGGACGGGGATCCGTCATTGGCTACCAGATCCACGGGTATGGTTGGAGGAAGTGCAAATGACTCTTTTTCAAATTCCGGAGAACTAACTACAGGATGCCCATCCGCTCAAACAGCGCCGATAACCAGGACGTAGATGGCGGGCACTAGAACGATCTCTTGTTTTATTTCTATGATTATTGAATTACAAGCGGACTTGCATTTTTCAATCAATCGGCGGGGAAAGACAACTATGAGATTGCATATTTGACTGCAGGCTCTGCGAGCTGAGTCAATATGTTAGACGAACTATATGGCATGGAGGGACACTGGAGTAGGTACAAAAGTCACATAGGTAAAGGGGTGCTCGACCGGCGCGGGGCGTTACGTTGGTTCACATGGTCCCAAATTTATCGACACCGATATACGACGGCGATGACGCTACTGGTGCTTCATTGGCCACAACGATGCCAACAGGAGCAGCCCTGGGTTCCATGGTGGACCTACGTTGAGTGGGGGTCTCGAATGGTGCGGACGGTAGCTCCCCGTACTGATAGTACGCGCCGCGCGAGAGCCTTTGCTGCCCAGGCAGGTGGGACATGCGGTTGATTCCTGGCTGCGTCGAAACGGTGCGCGGAGGTGGCATGTGGCGAATTCGCTCGGGCGGAGCGGGTTGCTGCACTTTCTCGACGGATGGAATGGATGGAACGGTCGGGGACCCCGGCTCTGGCTGCTGCTGCTGCTGTTGCTCGTGCAACTGAAGGGCATAAGATCTTGGCGAGGGCAAGGGCTTTTGGTCTCGGATCGGAGCAGGGACGAAGGTGGGCTGCTCGATGTGAATATCGCGGATAGATTTTGTTTGGGCGGCAGGGCTCGTCCAGCAGTGGGCAGGTTTTCGTAGCCTTTCCGTTGCGACTTTCTGCACAAGCACCCGAGGGACAGCCCCGCCTAGGCACACGATAGGGAAGAAGCCTCCTCCGCTTCTCGTAGACACGCCAAAAGCCCATCCATCCTCGTATGCTGCTTTCAAGATAACGGTGTCGTCAACCACCAAATTGACTTCGTCCGAAATTCCTTGCGCGTGGACTTTCACGACTTGGAACTCGCGACGATCGCCATTGGCCTGAATAAACTGGTTTGCGGATGCGATGGCCACTGCTTCATTGGCCTTTCGCTGGTCGGGGAGACTTTCGTAGCGAGCTCGAGGCTTTCCAAGTGCGCGAGGGAGCGATACGTGACGTTGAAGCGTCTCCTGTGGCGACTGCTCCAGGATGAATGCAGGTGCTACGGGTGGGCCAGCATACTCCCTGGTGGCCTTTCTGGTTGTGCAATTCGCAGAGCAGAGACAGGCCAGGATACAAAAGGTCATGATGACCGTCGCGATGATGGCCCACCAGACCGCGTTGCCCCGCGTGGTAAGTCCAGCGTTGGTAAGCGTATTTGGGTTTAGGGTCGGAAGATCCTCAAGGATTTTCCCAGTCGGCGCTGCTGTGCAGATTCCAGTGGCTATGAGCAACCCCGCTAACGTGGTTTGCAAGGTTCTTGAGACTACCATGATGGTAAAAGCTGGGCCACGCGATTATTAGTTTGTAACTCGATGGATTCTGCATGACAGATGTCGAGTAGGGTACTCACAGCACTGGATACGTGATACTATTCAACAATAAGGCGACCTTGAGCTTATCGTCTCGCCAGTTACATGTAGATGGAGGCTGGCTTTGTTTGACGGGGAGATGGCGAGATGGAGACCACATTTTGAGGGTCTCGGGTCACGCAGGGCCGCAGGGCCACTCTGTGTGCTCCCCACGCGTCGCGGTCACCGCGTGCTCAACTTAACGCGTCGCATGCCAGCGTGCTGCTGCGCAGTCTCCGTTTCCTGTTCGCACATCACGAACCATGGGAAACCAAAATGACTCCCGTGGCATTCGCATCAACATCGCGGAAGGAAGCGCCGATACACACAGAGAGTTCTGTGGATTGAACCGCGCATTGGTAAGAAGGGACAGGCCAGATGATCTACAAAATACTTGGCTCAGTTTGTCCTATTGTCCTTTGCAGTCCCAAACGGCGAAAGGTCTTATCGTCGGCGGGATCGGTTTCGCCAGTGTAACGGCGATACACGTGATTTTGGGCTGGAGTACTTCAACAAAAGCAAGTCGGCCACTCGGGCCTGATTACACACCACTCCCCGTCAATGATCACACGAAGGATCATCAGCTTGAAAAGCAGGTCGCCTCCCTTGCGATAACTGTGGCCATGGGCGCCGCGTCTCGATCGTTGACGAGCTTCCCAATGCTCGGCATGATCACGACGGGTTTGATCCTCCGGAACCTGGGCATCGTTACCGGGCTTCCGCACGCTTGGACCACCGCCCTATTCTCTCTCGCGCTTTCCTCTGTGGTCGCGCGCGCGGGAGTTCGCCTTCGTGTCCGAGCTCTCCGTGGCCTGATTCTGCCTGCAGCCATCCTCGGGATCATCCCTGTGGCGATTGAGACTTTGTGGCTCGCGAGCATTCTTCATCTTCTCGGGAGCATCCCCGCCGACTGGGCCTGCGCAGGTGCAGCTGTTGTGGCCTGTCTGAGCCCCGGAGTAGTAGTCCCTATCCTCGTGAACCTGGCAGACTCCTCGGAAGCTTGGGCGGACTCCCGAATCTTGCGTGTCCTTGTGGCTGCTGTTGGAGTTGATGTTCTGTTCGCAACCACGGTCTTTGGGACAGCTGTCGGTGTCTTGGAACGTCGTCTGGTCAGTTCCGGGCAGAACCACGCGGACCATGTGGATATGACGTGGGTGGGACTGCAGGCCATCAAGCAACTTGCGATTGGAACCACCGCAGGACTTGTCGCTGGTGCCGTTATCGTGAAAGCAGGTCCCATCGTGCCTCCGAGGTCTTTCATGGTACGCAACGTGCGCGTCTGTCTCTCAGACAAATATCTTGTACTCTTCGCAGTTATGACCTCTTGGATGGTGATCGCGAAAACGGCAGGCTGGCCCGGTGCGGCCACCTGCGGGGTGATCGTCGCTTGGGCGGTTATAGGAAATAAATGGCCGACAGCCGATGTCGAGGTCGCAGACAAACGGTAGGCCTTTCAGTCTGCTTAATCGGTTCACACAGACTTCTCACCCACACTATGGCACACAACAGACTAAAGCAGCTGTGGAATATCACAGAACCACTACTCTTTCCGCTAATCGGATCGTCGATTGATTTGGCGGCATTTTCTCCCATCACGTTCCTGACGGCGTTCGGCTGCGTTGCCGTCTCCGTATGCGTCAAGCTGTGCGCAGCTTACGGAAGTGCTCGTTTGGCGGGCTTCGAAAAGTGGGACGCAACCTTCGCGGCGGGAATCTGGACAGGAAAAGCAAGCGTTCAGGTATCTTGCTCCAACGTGACAAACTCGAATACCGACCGCTCATGCTTTTTTTCTGATCATGCAGGCGGCCTTGTCGACGGTTCCATTGACGCTCATTGCTCACCACGGCTTGCAAGATTCGCCCGAAGCCACGCATGCACAGACTATCTTCGCAGCCATAATATCGTCGATATTGATTGGAGCTCCCTTTGCAGCCGCGTGGAACCGCAACTACCGCGACCAGTCTCCAAAAGCCGCGATTATGACCGTTGACCGCATTGAGAAATTGGAGATTCCAGATAGTGATGCGCATTTGAACATGGCTAAGATTCCAGGGGAGCCGATGCCCCATGGTGTTTGAAACAAGAGCAACTCACTTGTACATTCCAAAATTAAATCACAGATACACTATCTCATGCTCCCTTGAATGCATACCGACGTCCGTCCAACTCATCCAGCGAAGCACGTGTATCCACCTCGCTCTGTCTAACGTACATCTGAGCTCCGACCACTAGAACTGGAATGCTCGCCACCAGGTCCTCCACTGTCTTGTGAGCCGAGTGACCACCTTCCAAGGCCAGATGGAGCAGGAACGGAACAAGAGCAACCCCAACAAAGGCCGCTGGTGGAATGATGCCGTGGAGCTGGGGAATCAAGGGCAACGCACAAGCGGTGACAGAAAGAGCATGCTCAAATAGAAGCACCCCAGGCGCCGCAATCTGCTGGATGATGTACCTACGATGACAAGAACAATGTTAAGAGTCCACACGAGCTATCTGTGCTCAAGAGCTGCTTACATGAATATGGCCGCTCCACTTAAGATCCGAACCCAGTTTTCCCACCCGGTCTGAGCGGTCATCTGCTCCCTCCTCAAGACATTGACGACTTCTTCTTGCTCTATTCCTGCGGTGTGGGTAAAAATCCTCGGGCATGTTGATCCTGCTATATCTCACGCACGCTGTTCGTCCAAAGCTTCAGTATCATCTTCCGGGGGCTGGAGAAATGGGACTCTGCGACTCATGATGACTGGTTGGGGATGTTTATAGGAAAGCCACGGTTTATAGGAACCGAAATGGTTTTGCTGGTGAGTGGGCGGGACTGAGGAAGTCCGACCCGTCTGGACGCTCCTGACAACGACGAAGACGTTGACGGCAAGGATTGCTCCGCGCGCACGTTCTGTCGCCGTCACCCATCCGTCACCTACACCTCCTTCCTCAAATACAACATCGTGGCTATGAGTAACTACGATATCCTGACTGACCTGGACCCTCCGGTATTGTCGGCATCTCCCGGGAGGTCATCTCAAAGGGTCCGCTAACATCAGTGGTTGTCGCTTCAGGTCGACCATTCTCCGGAAGCTCAGCTCGAGTTTCAAAGTCAGTGGGAAGGAGATACTGACGAATATCTAGTCCTCGGTCTTATCCTCGTTCGTGCTGTGTCTAGATTTCGTACTCTCAGACCAGGAGAAGACAGCATATGGGAAGAGCTCCACGCCGAACCGAGGAGGACCCGCAGGAAACGGCGGAGGTACACAGTAGAGCTCCTTCGAATTCTCGGTGCCCGCACTTGGGCTATGAGTGTCATGATCTCAGACTCGTTTTACTGTTTAGATTTTGGTTTCTCGGCGCCCGCCGGCGGCGCGCCAGCCCCTGCTCCTTCAGCTGGTGCTCCCGGTGGTTTCTGGACTGTAGAATACTACGCCCCGTACTTCAACGTCGACACTTCTGACGTAAAAACTAGATATTTGAGACAAAAACGCCGAGATCTGGGCTGACTCTGCTTTCCTTGGCTTGCAGGTCACGCAACGCATCCTCGCCACTATCGTCCCTGGAACGCAATTTTCCGAAGTGCTGGGCAGCAACCCTGATCTTTACGGTATGCTCGACTTTCTAACGGAAGTCATCGGAGGAGAAGCGGGATCTCTGAGTCAGGATCTATGTTCGGGCTCTTTCCAGGACCCTTCTGGATAGCGACGACCGTCATCTTTGCCTTTTTCGTCACTTCCTCCGTCGCCGGATCCATAGCCGCACTGCTCAACTCGACCGTCTACACGTATGACATGGCAACCCTTTCGGTCGCCGTCACTACAATCTACGTTTTCGTGACGGTCGTACCGCTGGTGCTCTGGGGTATCCTCCGCTACTTCAAGGGACCTGCGAACCTGCTCGAGCTGATCGACACATATGGATATGCTCTTGCGATATACATCCCCGTATCGGTAAGTTCGCATACTTTTCGCCTCTGAGCGAGAGTGCCCGGTTATAACAGATCGCGTGACGCGGTCTTTTTGCTTAGCTTGCGTGCATCGCGCCACTGGAAATCGTACGATGGATCGTTGTGCTGGTGGCATTCGTGAGCACAGGTAACTTACCGATACTGCCTTTGAGAAACGTCAGTTCTGCTCTTCTAATCTTTGCCGGTTTCTAGTACTGTTCAAGGTGCGGACACTTCGCCCTGTTGTAAGTCAGGCAAATGATAAGTTCGCCTCCACGCTGGTGCTGTCGGGCATCGTGCTAAGCGACGGAGCGCTGGCCATGCTGTTCAAGTTCTACTTCTTCCCTTGATCGCGTACAATGAAACCAGTGGCGACCTTACACGACGTGGATCAGCCCTTTTGAAGCTTACGCATGGGAACGCCGGGAGAGTGAGAGTGAGATTGGAATTGAATCCAGGGATCATGTACAAAAGGTGAAGGCCGCATTCACGTAGCAGGTCAGGTCGCTCACAAAAGCTTGGGGAAGAAGGTTGGAACATTCTTCTTGTATTCTTGGTATTCGGGCTTCTTGCCATGCTTCTTGTCGTGATACTTCTGGATGAGCGGGATGCCTGACATCTGTGCGAGATTGCGGAAATGTTCAAGATACACGCACTCATTCGAAAGGCCCGAAACGATTGCCGAACCTTCGTGATGAGAAGCGTCTCAAATGCAGGGGCGGCCGCCGCACAAACCGCGGACCACGGACTCAGGTATCCGGTCCCAGCGCTGAACACTCCCAGACTCGCTATGTAGGCTCCCGTCCACAGAGAGCACTCTCCAAAGTAGTTGGGGAACCTGCACAGGCCCCACAGCCCGGTCCTCAGGAACGACTCGTCGGTCTTCTTGTCCTTGAGGGCCTTGGCATGGGCCGCCTTCTGCCTGTCTGCCACGACCTCGAAGGCGAAACCGAGGGCCCAGATGCTGAAGCCGATGAAGTCCTTGTATCACAGGGCAGGATGCAAGCGAGCCGGGATGGCATTGGCCGCGTAGACCGGGAGAGCCGTAAGACTGACCCAGAGAACCTGATCGAAAAAGGCTCCCCAGAACCTCAGACGGTTCTTCTTGATTTCGTCGAAGCGAGGGTCCCCGCCCTTCTCAATCGCACGCACGAAGAGATGGCTCCCCAGGCGCGTTGCCCAGACCAACGTCATTGCACTGAGGATGAGCTGTCGAGGGTGAAACATTGCGAGGGGAGGGAGCGAGGATAGGGCGGCGACGGGGCTTGAAAGGAAGTTCTTGACGCCGACGGCGGATAGGGACGGGTAGTACAGGAAACAAAGGTGCAGATGCCGAATGTGATAGCTCTAGCAACATATCGGCAACGTCAGTCAGTACGGGGGAACGAGACTGCGGGTGCGGCAAAGGTCCCAAGAGATGCCTTACCCGGAGAGATCGTAGACCATATCGGTCCGCAGCGGGACCGAGACAGCTGCCACCGCAAACTGGACGGAGGCAGCCGCAACGGTAGTGGCGACGAGAGTTCGAGCGGGTATGAACCAGAAGGGCATGACTAGAAGTATGGGGTATGGAGATTGAGAATGCTCTTTCCGAAGAAGTGTATTGATATTCAATACCGTCATGACCTGTCAAATCTGTCGATCCCTTTCCCCCTCATGCCCTCATGCAACCGAACTGACTGCCTGCATGTGCAATGCCGAACGAGACCTGATCATGCAGTCTGAGAGGTCTGCATGCGAAACGGATTGGGATTTGACGGGAGAACCGTTTTCCGAGCTGTAAGACCCAATCTTCAATCCAAAGACGGCCCAACGCCCCAGACAGGTGGGGCGATGCTAGGAGAGATATCGGTAGTCGACGTGCCATATACTTGTCAGATGCATGGTTCTAATATACATACTGTGCATTGCCGAAGCACTGGTGTGCAAGTGGCACTGGGGACTGCCCAAATGGCCGGTAGGGCATCCGCTTCCTATTCTCAGTCTTTGGTTCATACCATCGGCCGAAACTCTATATTCGCCTCGCTATCCTTGTCGTCCTCACCGCCATCAGTCGCGGTCCTTGGTTCTTACCCTCGGCCGAGACTGCTTCGCGCGCCTCCGGGCCTAACTGCAAGGCCACAGGCCTTGCTTGGTTCGGCTGCCGGGGCTACCACGGTAGTCCCGAGCTTTGGGCAGAAGCTTGTCTTCTGACAACGACCTGCCTTCGGGCTTGGCTGCAGGGTTCCTCCTTGCTCTGTCATCGGCGGCAAGAGCTAGTCTCTTGCTTCGCCCCCGTAATGGTTTGCCCTTGCGTGGTCGTCATATCTTGACATTGTCCATGCTCCTTGCTATATTGTTGCAAGGACCATAGGCGATGCAAGCATGACCGCCACTCTGGTCGTCCTCATCGCCATGCTCAGCCACGGTCCTTGGTTCTTACCTTGGCCGAGACTGATCCTCATTCCACCCAAGTCTTTAAATAGCCGAGACCTCCTTCACCCGCTTAAAAGGTTAAGGCTAGAAAAAGACAACAAGCTTCGCTGGTCGGAATAGTCTCCCCCGAGATGATAATTATGTACATGCGAACTCGTGCAAAACTTTCAGGTTGATCAAAGAGCGGTCAGCTGGGGAGCGCCAGCGGAGGCAGGGCTCGAGAACTTTGTCTCGACGAACGGCTTCAGCATCTTGACGTTCTCGTCATGGGTATCAAACTTGTGGTAGCATTTGGCGGTATCCTCGAGGGTGATGCGATGCGACACAAAGAGTCGCGTGGGCTTGATCTTTCCGGTGACGAGGTATTCGTCCATGATGTGCTGCATGTACTTGTGAGTGGGAGCCTGACCGTTTCCGATGAACCTGATGCCCCTTTGCATCAGAGAGCCGATGTTGAGATGGTTGGTGTATCCGGCGTAGACTCCCGTGATGGCGACGGTTCCGTACGCGACGGTGCTGGTGATGATCTCGTTGAGGATCTCGGACGTGTCCGTCTCGAGACCGACGGCGATCTCGATCTTGTGCGCCCAGCCTAGGATGAGTGGGTAGTTAGTATTCTACTTGTCTGGATGAAATACCGGTTCAGTCTTTCTCTCGTGCTTTACCTTTCGCGTACTCGCCGGCAGCGCATTCGAGACCGACGTCGATCCCTGCGGGTCGGGTAGGGTCGCGACCGTCAACGCCGGGACGCGTAAGCTCCATGATACGGCCTTGGACGTTCTTGTGCTCGTTGAAGTTGACAGTTTCGATCTTCACTTGGGGATAGTCGCGGTGGATCACCTGGACGATGTGATCGAGGCGCCACTACAGAATAAAGGGCGTTCAGACCGTGGAGTCACGGATTATGGCCTGAGGCAAGAAAGCAGACACACAGACCTGAACGTTATCGACGAGGATGATGTGCTTTGCGCCGCGAAGGGACGCCCAGACCGCGCCCATCGTGCCACTGGAGGATGGAAAGGAAGATCTAGTCAGAAGAGGTCGCCATCGGGGCAAGAAGGCGCTCCAAGGAAAGGGGCGAAAAACCACGTACATTGCTCCGCAACCCCAGATTCCGACGATGTCGCCTTCCTTGACGCCTGCATCCGCGACCTGATGGAAGGAGGTGCAGAGGATGTCGGAGACGTAGAGGGCCTCCTCGTCGGGGACCGAGTCGGGGACCTTGATGCAGTTGGCATCGCCATGAGGGATCCTCGTGTACTCTGCCTGTCCGCCGGCGAACCCTCCGGTGAAGTGCGAGTAGCCGAGCATGCCGCATCCTCGAGCTCCGTACATTGTGTTCATGAGGGACGAGTCGTTCGTCCTGACGCAGGCGGAAGAGAGCTTCTGCTTGCACATGAAGCAGTCTCCGCAGGCGATGTTGAAGCCGGCCACGACGCGGTCACCGACCTTGAGCTTGGTGACGGACGATCCGACAGAGTCCACGATACCCATGCACTCTGTGAGATTGGGAGAGGGGAGAGTCAACGCTCCCAAACGAGTCTTCTTGCTCGATTGCCCGACCCCATTTTTTTTCTGTTATACCATGTCCGAGGATGTCGCCAGACTCCATCTCCAGGATGGCACCGTGGAGGAGGTGCATGTCGCTTCCGCAGACGGTGGATCCAGTGATCTTGAGGACGATGTCGTGGTGGTCGACGACCTTTGGCTTCAGGGAATCGACGATGCGAACGTCGTTCTTTCCGTGCCAGATCAGGGCCTGGGGGTCATGAAAGAGAGCGTTCACGGGTCAGTGGGATGCGAGGTAGGAAGGACATGGGAAAAGGACTCACGCGCATCTTTTCGCCGGAGGGATCAGCGAGGAGGTCTGGGTTGTTCGAGGGGTTTGCGCCCGTTGTGGTGTCGAGACCCTTGATGGGTTCCATCTTTTTGTCGATCAGGCTTGCAAGCGCGTTCATGGCGGATGAGTCAGTGTTTCTGCGAAAGAGTTAGGAAGACGAGATTGTAGTGTATAGAGGGGCGGGCGGGCTCGATAGGAAAGCAAGTACCTATCATGCTACCGTACATGTACCAAACCGTCTTTTCGTGACGTGCGCAGTGTGGGGGAGATGGGGGTACCGTAGACCTTTTCCGCCCGCGCGACGTCATGGCGGGAAGACAAAGTGCCGCACCCCGCCACTGTCGAAAGTGGCTGGTCTCTTGATCAGAAGAAAACAAGATCGACGGGACGACAGAAACACGGAATGTTCTCCACGGAGGGAGGGGGTGTCTCTCCGGAGGGAACAGGGTCGCACGGACGCACGAGGCACCGGCCTCCGCTTTTCCTCCTCCCCCACTCTCTCTCTCACTCGCTTCTTCGCGCACCCTATGTACTTTTGCACACTCCCCACAGGGCACGCAGGCACACTCAGGCACCCAGCTTCAACCCCCCTCCCCCTATGCAGTCCGTTCGGCCAGATGGACGACCGAAACCGGCGCGGCAGAGCTCAATCTCTAGCATAGATGCTGCTCTTCGCGAGAACCTGGCAGGTGCAGTAGCTCTCACCCTCGCCTCTCCCACACCGCTCGACGTTCGTACCTGACAAACACCACCCCCAGGCCGTAAGACCACGGTTCCGGTCCACAGTCTCGACCCACGTTTCGTGCATCACCTTCACAAACTCTATGCCGACGCTCACGTGGGCGTCTCCGACGGGAGGATCGGTCTCCAGGACCTCCAGTCGCTCGTGCAGTCCCGCATCGACCATCTCATGAACGAGGACAGGCAGGATTTGGCACGGCTGCAGGAGGACGTCATGAAGAGTCATGGGACCTACGAGATCGAGGAGGACCGCTGGACGGACCGGTTCGACACGAAGCGCACGATCGGCCAGAAAGCGGCAGACAACACCGCATCTGGCGGTGGATCGTGGACGTTCATCATCGTCCTGCTCGCCTTTCTGGCTTCTTGGATGATGTACGTCGTCGCTTCTCTTCGCAACATCGTCACGCTTTCCTCCAATGACTCTCTCTCTCTCTCCTTCTCTCTCTCTCGCCTTCAGCATCAACCTATCCGTCCCGAAAGGGTGGGACCCATATCCCTTCATTTTGCTTAACCTCATGCTGTCCACCCTGGCCGCCCTCCAAGCCCCGATCATCATGATGTCCCAGAACAGACAGACCGCCATCGACCAAGCCCAGGGCGACTACATCTCGCGGATGACGCTTCGAGCCGAGCTCCGCCTGCGACACGTGGACGCAAAGATCGACCATCTGGTGTCCCATCAATGGAAGCGACTGCTCGAGATCCAGCAACTGCAGACGGACCTGCTGTACGCTCAGTTGCAGAGTAAAGGCGAGGAAGGGAGCCAAGGGAGCCAAGGGAGCCAAGGGAACCCTCCTTTCGACAGCACATCGCATCCCAAGGCCGAAAGTCCTACGCGACCCTCCACATCCAATCTGTCGCGGGCTCCCACGCTCGAGACCATCACCCCATCGCAGCAATGGAAGGCCCACTCGCACGTCGACGATCATCTCAACCTTCTTCTGAGAGCCCATCACGGAGTGGCGTTGCCCAGCGACACCCTCGTTTTCTCGAGATGGCACGATTCTGGGGACAACTACGTCGGAAGCGTGACGGACGTTCGATTGACGTGGAAGGACTCATCGTCGGCGGCTCCCGGTGTGCTCAAACACGTCGAGTACACCTTGGAGTTCCAGAGCGGCGTGGCATCCATGGACGACGTTTTCGCCGGTGAGGGACTGCTGACCCTCAGGAACGACTTTGACATGCCTGAGATGAACCTCAAGGGTAAGGTTCCCGGTCCTCGAACCTCTCTTCAGAGAGCAACCTTCGTATTGACCAGCCGCGCTGCCGACTCCCAGGTCGAATCCTCACCATCAAGGTGCACACCACGACCGGCCGAACCCACCATTTCACCAACGGCTACGTCCTAGCCCGCTACAAGCCGACCATCCTCCCTCATCGAGGGGACCACATCTCGGATCTCTTCAAGGAGCCACTGGATCGTGTGGTCCTCACCTATCGAGGACCGATCGCTCACGCCGTCGTCGCGGTCCCGCACGAGGGCGACGCACTGACGTCCGTCCGTACGACCCTCTACGGTCCCCGAGCGGCACAGGGCGAGGTGTGGTGCTGCTCCGTCGACGCCACGACGCCCGCTGATGGATGGACTTGTCTCGCGGCTGTGGGGAATCCGAACGCGGAGCCGGGCTGGAGGAAGTTGGAGACGAAGAGGGGTGTGGAGAGCGGAAGCCATCACCGCGGCGAGGACGATGGAGACGTGGATTCGCGTACAGGTGGTGTGGACGATGATATGGCCGTGTCGTTCGATGTGGACCTGGACCTGGTGGGACCCGGGCTGTGGGCTTTGTGGACACCGAATCCAAAGGCGACGTTCACGGGCATGATACTATCCAAGGCCAGTGTAGGATGAGGAAAGCAACGATATATAGATTGCGTGTCCCAGAATTAGTTAGAGTTTCCTATACATTATCCGGAAGTTCTACAAGAATGTATGAACTAACAAAGGGTCACTGAAGTGGGAAGCTGGGCCCTTCGCAGAGTACTGGTCTGCTCGTGTCACGGTGACCCCCCCGACTCCCTGTCACTCTGACTGGAATGACCGATCGTTTCGAGATCGCTTCCTTGGCTCCCTCCGGGGCCACATTGACCGAGACATCGAGGGCGTGAACCACCTGAACCACCTGAACCACCTTCCCCTTGTAGCTGTCGCACCAGTCTGTCGAGCCCTGAAGCGGGACCGAGACGGGAAGCTGGAGCGGTCTGGCGTTCGTCCCTGCTTGAACGAGCCTTTCCCATTCAAGTGTGTATCAAGTGTGGTCGCAACATAGGACCGACATTGTTTGACCGATGTCGGTCCTATGTTGCGACCACACTTGATACCCGTACTTAAAACAGGAAAGTTTATCGATAATGGGCTGCAAAAGTTTTAGATTAACGCTAAGAACCTTAGGGTTTTCTGCGCAAATCGGATTTGATGGCCGGGCACCGGTGTGTAGTTGAAACTCATTCCGCTCGAATTCAGATATGCCGTGAGAGAGCGGGCTGGAACCGTTGACAATAGCAAGACAATAGGAAGGACGATAGGAATGCGTGGGAAAGGGGCAGGCAACTCTTTTGTGCGGGACACGGTTTGGACAGCGGCCCCAGCAAAAGAGCGGGCAAGCCAGGCTGCGGACGGATGAGATCTTGTAGGGTTAGGGTGTGTAGGGAATGACTGATGAATGATGGATGATACAGTGCAGCATGCAAGGATTAACAGCTTGGAACATAGCCAAGCAAAACACTCCCAGATACGTAATGTGGTCTTCAATCTGCTTCCGTTGTTTATCGGACATGACCTGTAAAGTAGGCAACGGCAATGGGTTCTGCTCCTCTGGAGGCTGGATGTCATGACACAGCGTGGTGGCTGCTGGCGGCTGTTATTTGTGCGATTCGAAAAGGCGCTGAGGCTCTGAGGGTCCGTCGGTACTTGAGTGAACCGGTGCACACTTGTACACTTGCAGGCGAATGTACCGGTTCCTTACGGCCCGACGTCCTCCGGGAGGGGGAGGGTCCCTCATGGCGTGGCACAAAGGGCCAAAGGTCCGACATTGAGCAGAGCCGCGCAGGGTTTTTTTTCATCTCCCCCACGCCGTGTGCTGTGTGCTCTGTCTGACCCTCTGCCGCTTCTTCCTTCCTTCTTCCGGCGTCAGTGGCGCTTTTGGGCTACAAGAAGGCATAGGGGCCTCTTCGGACTTTGAATGTCTCTCCTTCTTGCTCCCTTTCACTCGCTCGCTCGCTCTCTCCCTTCTTTTCCCGAGGAGAGTCGTCTCCCCTCCTGTCGTCCCCTTTTTTCCTTCAATACGGGAAGTGCGAGATAGACATAGCGAGAGCGAGTGTGCTGCTGCCATTCCTCACACTTCGGAACTCCCCGTCCTCTCCTTTTCTTTTCCCGTTCGTCTCTCTCTCTCTCTCTCTGCCAATCGCCTTTCCACCTTTCACTGGTGTCTGTTCGTTCGCTTGCCAGATCTATCCCTACCCAGCAAGTGTCTTGCACTGCTATAAATACCCTCCATGCAACGCAACGGCAGCTCAGCCTCGTTGTCAGCAAAGACACCGCTCGGAAAGAAGGGCCATGAGTCATTCCTGAAAAAGGTTTGGCGGGACAGGTATGTCGAAGGTCCGCTCTGGAACAAGCCACAATGTTCGTCTGAATGCTCACCTTTCGAGCACAGCGTGAAAGCCGTCACACCTCGAGCCAGCATCTCCAGTCTGCGGTCGCAGCGTTCCGACGTTCCTTCGACCACCGTCAGCTCACCGGATCCAGCACGACTCGCCAGCAGACCCAGCACCTCGTCTGCCCGACAAGCACCACGGCCAGTAGAACCCATCGAGGTGCTCAATCTCGAGATTGCAGGGGTCGTCGACGAATATGTGGAGCCCATCCCCGCGCAGAAGATCGCCCCCGGGGTGCTGCCCGCCGCTCCCGTCTCACCCTTGGTCCAGGAGATCGAGGACCTCGTCAAAGAGGCGCGCGATGAAGCCTACATGCTCCTTCCCTTTCCCGGAACGATGACCAGCGAGTCAGTGGTGTCCTTGCAGACGATCCCAGCACCTGTTCTTCCACAGCAGGAAGACAGGTACGCCATGCGGCCCGAGCGGGACTCACCGGAACCAGAGGTGTTTGTGTCTCTCGAGGAGGATGCGAGCGACAATGGCGAGTATACCGACGAGGAAGAGGAAGGCATCGACCGAACGAAAGACCAGCAGCAGCAGCGGCTGCGGCTACAGGACGACTCGGACGATTCGGACGACAATGAAGCGCTTTACTACCGGCAGGCACGGGCAGCGAAGCGGCGCTCGTGGCGCTCCATATACACCGATTCGGCCAGCATAAAGTCCACTCCCGACACGCCTTGGGTCGACGTGGACGCGGAGGCAGACAGAAGAAATCGGCCACTGCGACGGAAGAGGTCCCAGCGGTCTCAGAAGTCTCAGCGATCGCAGAAAAGGAACGTCGGCCGGCAGTCGGTGACCATCGGCCAGATCGAGAAGATAATCGGCGAGGTCGATTCAGATACCGGCAAGCCCCGACCGCCTTCCGTTGCCGATTACTCTCGCAATAAGCGATTTTCGCGAAGTCTCCGCCCGCGATCGTCCCTTGAGGCCCTTCGGAACCGCCAAAGCTTGCATCGGCAGGTTACTCTCGGCCGGACCCTCACGACGGACTCCATGGATCTGCACGACTCTGCTTTTGACAGTCTGGGAAGACCAAAGTCCGATGGAAGCAACTTCACAATGCGATCTCGCTCCAGCGCCATCGAGCTCTCGCCCGATGGCAACTCCCTCCCGCTGGCGGGCTACAACAACAGACGTGCCTCTCGAAGGCATCAGCGGCCTCGCTCGGGGTCAAGATCGAGGTCACGGTCTCGACGACGGAGCCGGAGACCTACAGGCGCGAGCGCCGTCTCCCAGGCGTCCATGTCCGGGATCTACGACAAGCTGCTCATGGGCTACACTTGGTCGGACGAGGCGCCATCGCCGCCTTCGAGCTTCGTCGCGCCCCTTCACCCCAATTCCAGCGTGAAGAAACTCGACGAACTGTGCCTCGACATAAGCATGTTTTCGGAGGACGAGGGAAAGGGCAGGCTGTCTACGGTCGCGGATGCAGCTTCTGACGACGACGAAAACAACGTCCACAGTGCCACAGAGAGCGACATTGTCGGCGGTAAGGAGAAGAAGGCAAAATCCAGCCCGCACCTTTCTCCTTCTCGCAACCCGTCCACGTCGAGCGACGGTGCCGCGGAGCGATGGGGCCACGGGCGTAAGCTCTCATCAGACCATCTCCACCTCGCTGCCGACCGCAGCAGCAGCAAGGCTCCGTCACGGTCCACCTCGTCCTCGCGGCCCGCTACCCCGCACAGCGACGGACCGGCCTTCATCCCCCACAGCCCATTGCGAGCCTCCGAAGACGCCAGTTCCGCCAGTCCTCGCGCATCCGAAGACGCCGCGACACTGAACGGCGAAGTCGACGCGGGAATCGCGAAAGTCGAAGGTCACATCCGTCTCGAACGCGTCCAGAGTCCCGATGGGTCGGTGCTCGACGGAAACGAATGCGGAAAGCAAGCCGAGTCAGGCTACGACCTCGAGCTCTCGTACCCACCACCACCATCATCATCACCACCACCATCATCTCCCACCGGTGTTTCCAAATGCGAACCCAGCAACGTCTACCTCCTCACGATCCACAACCACGCCGCGGTAGCCATCCCGTTCTCCTGGGACGTGACCGAAGTGTGGCGGGACGGTTCTTCCACCGTGATCAACTCACCGGACTCTCGCTTCTCGATGCAACCCACGCGAGGTTGGTTCCCACCGCACGGGGACACGATGTTCGAAGTGACGCTTCGACCCGACGTTGCGGGGTCGTACGACGTCCTCGCCACCCTCGTCCTGCAGCACCTCGACGTCAACGACGAGGCGGCGCCCTGGACGGCCATGGAGGACCTCATGCAGCGAAAGGGGGAACGAAAGTGTCGGTTCTTGGTCAAGTGCGTCAGGAACGCTCCCCTTCCGACTCCCCCCATCGCCACAAAGGTCGAACACAAGATCACCACCACCCCTCCTCCTCCTCCTCCTCCCGCTGCTGTCCCCCGACCGAGCGGTCCACGACGTGACCCTTCCAACAGGACCTCCGTCGGTGCTGGGAAGTTGCTCAAGAACAAGTCGAGGTTCCGGCGCCTTCTTTTGAGAGTGAAAGCGAGGTTCTGAGAGACATCCTTCCCTCTATTACGTCCTTGTATCGACATACACACACTTGCACATCCCCCCTGGGTCCTCTCCTCTTTGGGCCCGAGGGCGAAACGTACAAGCGATTCCCTGGCGTATAGCGGCCGTGCATCACCTCATCCATAGATTCCCCATATCTGACACTCGTAGTTTACAAAAGTACCCCCGCTACGCACATTTCCCAGTTTAGTTTTTTTTCAAATTAGTCATGCTCCTCCTCCGTCGTCTCGTGAGCTTTGCACCTCTTCTTATCCGGCACCAGTGCATTTCAGAAGCTACTGTAGATTGCAGACTCTTGTGAATTGAGAGAAGAAAAGGTAAGGAAGAGGAAAGAAGGCAGAGGGTGGTGGAAAGAGGAGATAGGTTTTTTTTTAACGTCCATAGTATCCCTGACCCATTGGCGGCGGTCCCTGACCCATGGGAGGCGGGGGAGGCCTCTGCTGCTGCATCTGCTGCTGCTGGTACTGCAGCTGTTGAGGAGGAGGAGCCATCATGCCTTGAGTCGGGGGAGGAGGCATGCCTTGATGCTGCATGGGCGGGGGAGGTGGATGACCGTAACCTTGAGGGGGAAGAGGCGCGTAGCCCCCTTGCTGCTGCTGCTGTTGTTGCTGCTGGACGGGCATCTGAGGAGCGTTGGCACGTTCGGCCGAGTCGATGAGGCGTTTCACGACGAGCATCCACTTTCCAGTCACATCGTAGCGGGTCGTGACGAGGTCGATCTGGATGCTTGTAGCGGTCTGATAGTCTTTCGCGTCCAGAGCTGCACGGACAGGGGACGGCATTAGCGATGATATTGACAAGACTGATGACTTTCTGAGTTACCTTTGACGAGTTCGAGCATCTTGGCAACGACGTCGGCAGGAACCTCCTGCGCGTTCAGCTGGTCGTAAAGTATGCTGATCTTCTTCTCGGCGTCCTCGTAGACGCGCTTTTGCTGAGGCTGGTAATGCGTGGCGGTATGAGACAGAGAGGCTACATGGAAGCTAACTGTCGCAAGACACTTACCGCACTCGAAGCGGCTTTCAGGACCGCAAGGTACTTCTGCAAGCCATCAAACAGCGGCTTGTGAGCAGCAGGAATCTGGGATCTATCGCCAGGAGCTAACAGAAATATGTTAACCATTGAAGCCCGTTCGCAAAACACAACGTACTTCGAACCAACTTACGGAACTTCGGTGCAGCTGGAACAGGTGGGGTCGGCTTCGGAGGTTCTTGCGCTGTGCTCCGCGTGACGGTATGAGCCTGCGTCTGCTGCTGTGGTTGGCCGTACCCGGATGTAGCCTGAGCCGGATACTGAGATGCTGACTGACCGCCCGGTTGCTGACCGTACTGCTGGAACTGCCCGTTCGGCTGACTGGGCGGGGATATGGGCGAGGCACCGAACGCCGAGGTAGCGAATCCAGCTGTTGGAGGCGGGGCCAGCGGGGTAGGTGCACGAGCGGCTTCCGGCTGTTGCCATGGTGCTTGCGTGGGATGAGCGCCGATGGTGGGTCCTTGAGCGAGCGGAGGAGCAGCCGGAGTGGGCTTGGACGCAAGACGGGCCTGATGAGTGAGCGCCGGAGGATCGTTCCAATTGGTTGGAGGGGCTACACAGTGTCCACGAAGATAAGTATAAAGACGTCCGTGAGGTCAAAGGGTAAGCCTTACCTGTGTTCTGGGTGGACAAGAATGACGCATGGCTGTCGGATGGTGGAGGGGGTAGGGCCGAGTATCCAGACGTCTGACCTCCATAGAGAGGTTGCGCATAGCCGCTAGTCTGCTGCTGGTCATACCCACCGTACTGAGGAGCTTGGTAAGGTGCTTGATATGGTGGTTGGTAAGGAGCTGCTGCTGTCGATTGGGGCGGGCTGACGTACGATGGCTGAGGGGCAGCTGGAGCAAAATTCTGGTATCCTTGTTGCGCATTGTAGGCAGGTTGAGCAGGCTGGCCCCAGACGCCCGCTTGGGCTGGAGCGGCTTGGTTGTAATACGAGGAAGTGTAACCATTCGACGCGGCCCCAGGATAGGCGGTCTGTGTCACCTGAGCGGGTTGGGCATAAGGCGCTGTCTGCAGATGTCCCTCAGTGAGATCCTTCAGTGCGTACGGGAAGGCCGGCTGCTGAGCCTGTCTCCTTACGCCCCCACTTTGGTAGACCCTGTTGCGTAGAACCGCGATTGCGTCCTCGGTGCCGGGTGGGGGACCATGGGCCCCTTCCTGTTTTGTGGTCCATCGGAAGCTTTCCGGTACAAGCTCGAGCATGGTCCACGCCATATCGAGCTTGCCTTGACTGGCAACAGATTCCGCATACTCGGCGTAGTGGTCGTACAGGCCTTCCAGTTCGAAAAAGCCGGAGGGGTTGCTAAGCTCGGGATCCGCGAAACCGATCGCTTTGCGGAAGACGGTAACTTTCTCGATGAGACTTTGCAGAGCCACAGTGTGCGACATGTGTGCGGTAACATCCTTCTTGCTCGAAGCTCCTGCGCCTTGCAGTAGGGAGCGTTCTTCTTCCGTTTCCCGCTTGCTCCAAATACTGACAACCTTCTTCAGGTCGCCTGCAGCCACGTAACACAGAGCTGCCGCAAACTTCTTGTTCTCTGACGGCGGTCCTCCTCTGCTCACAGGTGCCGAGTCTCCAGCTGCCTCCAAGCGCTTTCCGAGCGCCGTGAAAAGCTCTGCCGAATCTTCTGCCTTTCCGTAAGTGCAAACGAGAGCGAGAATATCCTTCCAACCGCCCTCTCGGCCATCGAGAGCCGCATCTTCAACAACCGGAAGCAAGTCGCCTTTGACTACGCTCTGGAGCACGCGTATGTACGACTTCTCCTTTTGGCGCCGGAAGTACTCTTGCTGCGTTCGCACGAGCAGCTCTGTGCCACCCGAGACTGCTAGCATGAGAGCGTCGGCCAATCGGTTTGCACCGAGAGCTGCGTCGACAGCCGTCTCGAAGTCGCCGAGCACAACGGCCTTCGTAATAATGATGTCGACATCGCTATCCTGTCCCGGTTTGGCTGGGTAAAGACTGAAAGGATCTGGTTTCCGACGGGGCAGACTGGCCTCTTGAGCCGTGTGCTCCGTCATGGCCGACATGTCGGGAAACTCCACCTGCGAGGCCCCAAATAGGTTGCCCAATCCATTTGCTTGGGAGTCGGTCCCCCCGATTGGGGGAGCCGGAGCCGCCTTCGCGGGGGTTTCGAATAGTTCCACTGGTTTGGTATGGGCTGCCAACCTCAGTTGCTGCAGCAAGCTGTCTAACCGCGTACTTTGACTCGAGGTTCTCAGGCCCAGGTACTCTACGACTTGTTCCCGAGCGCTGGTTTCCAGCATTACTTTAATGAACTTCCAAAGCTCCCGGTCGGTCTCGTTGACCGCGTTCCCTTCGTCTGTCGCACTTGCTCGGTGTTCGCAGAACCGTTTGTATGATTCCAACTGATCATCAGCCATCACGGCCTCCAGTTCGTCGACTCGCTTTGCGAACGCATGCTCGGTTGGAACGGTACGGACGGATACACGTCGCGAGTCCGAATCGAAGGTAAGGAGTTTTCCGCCGAAACCGAAAGAGGCACCTACGGGACGGCGCAACCACTTCGGTGGTTGCCGGAGTGCGAATTTCGTGGACACATGAGGTTGTGTCGGGTTGATGTTGTGCGGCGCAAACGGGTCGTCAG
This sequence comes from Thoreauomyces humboldtii, assembly GCA_027596035.1. NCBI lineage: Eukaryota > Fungi > Chytridiomycota > Chytridiomycetes > Spizellomycetales > Powellomycetaceae > Thoreauomyces > Thoreauomyces humboldtii. Next base: position 55,843 of record JADGJA010000016.1, read on the forward strand.
TTGTGTGCGAGTGTTGCACTGGGGTGGGAGGAATCTCGTCCGCATCACCATCTGAGGACTGGAGAGAGTGGACGGACACGAACCCATCGAAGCTCGATACTGCCACGAGGTCCGGGTTTCTTGGACACCATTGAACATCGAATGACCAGTTGTTGGAGTGCGCGAGTTCCCCAATCATTTCTCCAGTGTTGGGATTCCACGCCAAGGTTGAGTTATCTTTTCCGCAAGATAAAAGAAGATCGGAATCTTTGGCACACCATGCCAACGAGAGGATGCCTTTCTGGTGTCCATGCATGCCCTGCAGACAATCGAGGATTAGGTGAATGTATTGTCAAAGCATAAGGATGCATACCAACCATCTGAGGAGCAGCAGCATTGCGCAGATCCCACACAAGCAAAGACGGGGCATTGTCATCGTCTGACGCAGTGACGAGTTGCGTGGGCTAATGGAAGGAATCGTAAGTTGAGACATATTGCGAGCGCCAGTACACGCTACACGCTACCGTAGAAGGGTTCCAAGCGATGGCCGTGATTGGCTTTCGGCCTCCGGGATGAGACAAGGACGCAATTTCCCTCTTATGCCGCAAATCCCACAAAACTGTGTTTCCGTTGTTGCTGGCCGTCGCAAGAATGTATGGGACCTGTCGGTTCCATTGCAAGACTGTAACATCCTCGAGACGCTGGGATTTGGCACCAGGTGTGTAGGGTGACGTAGGATTTGTTAGATCCCAGACGTATATCTGTTAATGGCTTGCGTGAGCGTTCGTGGGACTTTCTCAGTTTTGGGCTCAGCGCCGAACCTGTCCGTCAGTGGCCCCGGATGCCAGGAGGTTGCCCTGCAGTATGTTGAAGTCCAGACCACGAACGGGACCACCATGGATCGATTTCCGCATCAACAACGACTTCGGATTTCCCTCGATGATCGCGGCGGGGTTCCACAGATCAAGGTCGCCGTTTTCCATTCCGCTCGCCAGCATGCCGAGTGGCTTGGAGACATCTCCCGGTATCGTTCCCCAAGCTAAGCGGTTGAACCTAGACGATACAACTGCAATCAGGGCGGTGCTCACATTCTCAACTTCGCGAACGAGCGAAGACCCTGCCCGCTTCAGCGTGGAGGTCACGCCGCGTTGTTGGTTCCCCAGCTATACCTTGCAGTACATGTAACCTTTCCGACTGGCCTCAGCTTGTTGTGTCCGGCAACTCCCGGCTTTGAGCTCAGGTTCAGGTCGAAAATTTCCAGTTCTGCCGAGGTACTGAAGGAAGCGTCCAGAGCGCCAGCTACGGTTCCTGCGGCCAGCAGTGGACCCGCGTCATGCTGGCCTGGCGACCAGGCGAGGGTTGCCGTCCGATTGACGTGACGAAGACGCATAAATCAGCTATGAACCAGAGCGATTGCGTGAGTAGAATGTAAAGCTGGAGGATCGTAGTAGTGATTGAGCGTCCTCAAAGCGCAAACTCCGTCGACCAAGCTTCGATGAGTAGCCGAAGACGCTTCTGTTGGTACGAGCAAGCGAGCATCCCGAGACTTCTTTTCTGCGAGAGGGCACTCACTTTGATGCAGTCTTTGGAAGAGATGCCGAGCCGAAGATGATCACCGTGTTGTGGCGTTCTGGGAACAGCACAGGAGGGGTTTGAATGTTAGCCAAATACAGCCGTTGGTGATACGCCCCTGACAAGACGCAATGTGGACCTACGATGTGCTCCACGAAGATGATCCCTTTCCGAAAGACTACGTTGCCAGGACCGGTATGTTGTGAAAGGGTTCGATACAGGAGGGCAATACAAGTAAGCTGGGGGAAAAGCCTAAAAGGGGAGCCCGTCACCGCAAACCGCAGTTGGGGGACAGCGGCACAAGCCACGCGCCGTAACCACCCCCGCGCCTGAGACATCATACAGTACCAATAACTTGATCCCAGAAACATGTATTTTTTGATGGCATAGATACGTACAGTATAGTACCAATCACAACTATCGGGTAAGTGGTGGATCACCGTGGATGTAGCGCTAACTACTCCGGAGTATTCTACATCATATCAGTCCTACTGTCCATCTCCCTGTCGTCCCCTCCGGAACGCTTCCGGTCTTCCCTTCCCTTGCAGATGGGACTGGACGATGGTTCGCATGTTGCGAACGCTGAGGGTGTCGCGGTTGAAGTAGCGGACTTGACGGCCTTGGAGGAAGTCGCTGACGCCGAAGGTTTGTTGAACACATGTAGGGTGGTCGCACCCCAACAAACCGTGGACGTCATCCAACTGTCCTGTCCTCGCTCTCCATGGGCGTACAGTATAGTATTTGCGTGTGTGCAAATACTATACTGGTGCGCTGTTATCGGTCGTTCGAACAGGTGCTGACAGCGGGTCGGAAAATGTGCAGCGCCAGTGCATGACCTCGTCCGCTGTCAGCCTCGTTCTGCTTCGATGCTATAGGCAGATTGTCGGCGGCTTTCAGCGTGGCAAGTCAAAGGGTGCCAGTAAAAGAGCCTCAGGCAGCACGCCCATGCGTTTCGGTTGTACCCGAGCCCAATTCCTTCCAAATCTCTTGACCCACGATCAGCCAAGCAGTGGCAGCAAGTCCAAGTCTGCTGATGCGGATGAGGCACATGGTCCCTGCAGGTGTTTCTTCGTCGGCAACATCATCTGAATCTAGTCCACGGAGATGTGCCTGATAACGTCAGAGCATCATCAACTGCAGCCGCGAAAGCATGCAGTGAGCGGGGCGAACTGCTCGTAAGAGTTCCTCATTCACCGCTTTTTCCCAGTCTTGCGTCCATCCTCACGAGCAATGGGGATGAACCCTTCGGAATCCAAAAGCTGTCGCGCGCAGTTGTTGATGAGCTTGAACCTTAGCGGCCCAAGTTGCACGCCGCCGTACCAACGGCTGACGACCACGATCGCACCAGTGACCTGCGAAAGTTCCAGCATGTGCAGCAACCTTCCCCCCGCGGCACTTTCGCCATCGTCGTCGGAATCCTGTTTGCACACTCCGTTGACCTCCAGACGATACGCCATGATGTTGTGGGTGGCGCGAGCGATGCGCTTGTTTGTTCGAAGAGCTGCCATCACGAGACACACATCGTCAAGGGACGTGATGGCCGCCACGTGGGCGACAAAGATGCTCTTGCGCTCCACCATCGGTGACAGTGAATGCACGATTGCGGGACAGTTTGGGGGAATCGTCATCGGGTACGATCCTGACATTTCCTCGGTTTCGTCGGCCTCGCCTGGTTCCACTGCAGACGCAGAAGGTTTACGAGGGCTCGTGGCCGTGCGAACCTCGGTCTCCTGGACCTCGGTGCCATACTGCTCCTCGAGAAGAAACTTCAGCGCCTCCACCCACTCGAAGATGACGACCTCTCCGGGTACAAACAGGTCTCTGAGCCGTTCGTCGATGAGTCTCCGGACCGAGTCAGGGAGGCCGTACGAGACGCCTGCCCTGTTCGTCCAATGCGAGGTCACCTCGTAACAAGGCATTTCCGAAGAAGGATAAGCCTTTGGGAGGTGACAGGTGAGCTCAACCTTTCCAGGGGGAGGATGGAATGACAGGGTAAGGGAGCTGGTGTCGGCGTTGTGTGCGAAGTCCGAGTCGTAGATGGCTTCCAGGGCGAGCAGCTCCTCCTGCTGTAGTGTCTGATTTTCGGGTTCGACGTCGGACTCTTGGCTAGGCATCGATGCAGCTGCGTTATGGAGAGCGGCGGAAGGCAAACGCCGCAAAGATTGGAAGCTTGCGAAGAGCTCAGGAGAGATGTTGGCGCGGGAAGTCCGTCTGACTGAATAAGAAGAAGAAGAGGAGGAAGAAGAAGAAGCGATATCGAGGAGAAGACGAGACGAGGTGCGGTGAGGGGGATATCTGCGAGACCTGAGCGCCAGACGACTGGACATTCCTCTTTTTAGGACGTGGGGAATGCGACCAACGAGGCAAAGCGAGAGGGAGGAGCCGGAGAGGGCTAGAGGGTGCGAGAACAAGGCGAGAAATGGAGTACTGTCGAAAACACTGTCCAGACGCACGGACACTTGTGTTACCTGAGGCTGCGCGCAGTGATGTTGTTAAAAAATGTGTGAAGGTCCAGGCAGGCCATCTTGCACCATCTGGAAGCAAGCACCCATCGAGTCTCTGTATTCTTCTCTACCATCCATACCTTGTTCTCGCATCTCAGATCCTGCATATCCATTTCCGAAGCTCATCGACGCGTTTCCCTTTGCGAACCTCCACCAGCTGGTCTCGGCGTCCGAAAGACGACGACGACACAACACCCAACACCCGCCCCGTTTTCGTTCCTGACGAACTACGTATCGTGGCCTAGCGGACTCCCAAGCCATGTCTTCTCCCGCGTGCGAACAGACACGATTTCCTCTCAAATGCCGATCCGACAACACCTGCCCACCGACGCTACTGAACTCGAAGTACGAGCTTTTGGACCCTTTGGGCTGCGGCGCATTTGGAACCGTCACCCTCGCACGAAAGCGGAACGCCGACGGACACTACGTCGCAATCAAGACCAACAAGGACAATGTGGTCGCCGTGGAAAGGAGACCTGAGGAGAACACGATCCAAGGACTTCAGAACAATGGGTACGCAGTAGATGTCATCAGGGAGATGACCTCTCTGAGCTCGTTGGATCATCTCAATGTCATCAAGTGAGTATGAAGCTTGTTCGTTACCTAGCCCTGACGCTCTTTCGTCTCTTTTGTTCTTTCACTTCGCTGACCGACCCCAAAACAGACTTTTGGAAGTTATCCATGAAGAATGCAACATGAGCAGCAAGGCCTGGCTGGTCTTGGAATACTGTCCGCGTTCTCTGACCCAAGCTCTCGAAGAGGTCGCGCCCATCCAGGGCAAGCCCGGATTCACCCTTGACCGGACGAAGCACTATCTCGGACAGATCCTTGACGGCGTGGCGTATTGTCATGCCAACAAGATTGCTCACCGAGATCTCAAGCCAGGTGAGTCATCTGCTTGCGCAGTTCCGCTCGCGAGACGAGTTCTGTTTGACACGTCTCTTTGTCGCTCTGCAGAGAACATCCTCCTGACGAAGGACGACGTGGTGAAGATTGCGGATTTCGGACTGGCGAGAGTCATCCGATGTCCATCAAAGTGCCTCAGTCCAGTGGTAACGATCGACGTGTCGAAGGTGTGGGGAGTTCGGAGGCCACCGTTGCTGACACCCTGACGTCCCGATGCTCAGGCAACCACCCTCAACTATCGGGCACCCGAGATCCTGATAGAATACACAGCGTATGCCTACGCGGTTGACATGTGGAGCGTGGGCTGCGTGTTTGCCGGTAAGTTTTCCAGTCAGTATCGACAGCTCGAAGATGGTTGGAGATCCTTTCTGAACAACATCCGCAGAGATGGTACGAGGCCGAATTCTCTTCAAAGGACAGTCGGAGCTCGCGATGATGATGGACATCCATCAGTAAGCTCAGACGTTCGAGGGTGTCATCTGAAACGGGGAGAATACTGGAACTCATCGACTTGTCCAAAAAGGAAACTCGGCCCGCCAGGCGCTTACGATTTTGCAATAGAATATCACGGTCAATGGCCTTACCGCAGCAACCCAGCCAACGTCGTCGTGTCGAAGGTAGCCGACGATCTCGCGCACCTTGTCAGCACAACGGACGTGATGGGACCGTTGGCGGACGACGGAAGGGATCTACTTTGGGTATGGCCCCGCCTTGAACAAGTGACATCTGTCGAAGAACGTGATACTAAACTTCTCATGTGGGCATTCCAGAGGATGCTGCGATATAATGCGAACGAGCGGATGCGGGCGCGGGATGCCCTCGAGCATGCTTTTTTTGTGGGGAGAGGGACGGAGGCACGCTGAAGGATGACGGGGATTGCAGATGGACTCGAGCAGACTCTTTTTGTTGGGAAAGGCGCGGAGCATGCTTTTTATTTTATTTTGCGAATGGACTACATATTACATATACACAACATAACTTGATCAAACCTCTATGAAAGCGAGCTGTATGATATTACATGATCGGCAATGGCTCTTCGCAAACAGTCCTTGTCCTGCGTGTAGTGGTAGCGGATCTGCAGGTCGCAGTACCGGTGTTTCTGACACTCATCACCCATGGACCGGCCGACGCAATCCCGAATGTCCACCAGGCTTTGCCATCGGACGCGGTATGCATCGGCCAGGGGTACGCCAGCAGCCGCGTCGACAGCGACGTCCTCCTTCAACTTTTGGTCCAGGTCCCTCGCTTCCTCGACGCCCTCCGACGAACATGGGTTGTTCTCAATGGCCAACGCAGCAGCCGTCATGCCATCGAGGTCATCCGGATCCAGCACCACGAGGGCGCGGAAGGCGAACCAAGGCCCGTAAACCGGATGTACGCACAGGAACTGCCAGGTGGGGTCAAAGTAGGCGAGACCGCTGTCGCTGGCTAGACGCTGGAAGTTGACAAAGCGGGCCCCGGTGTCGTGAGGATACCTGATCTCGTAGGCCAGACCGGGAGGGAGAGAAGCCTGCAGGGCCCTTCGGATGACGACTTCCGCCCAAACGTCCAACGGATTGGGTTCCCGTTCGAGGCTGTCCTCAGGGTTCGATGCGAGATGGGCAAGGAAGTAGTCCCAGAAACGCCATGTGCTATACACGAGGAACGCGGTGGAAGTTGGCCGCCCTGGAATATGCGGAATCTGGTCCTGGAGCTGATCTGTTGAAAAAGGAGGCCCTGCGTCGAGTCCTTCCCTGGTAAGAGCCCTCCCGATCCGATCCATCGTGTGTGATTCGGAATTTGGCACAGCTTTTGGACGACTCCTAGTGAAACTGACTGATCAGGCGCTGAAGCGGCTGCGCATGCCGATCCTGGACTATACTGCCGCATGTGGGCTTCTCACGATGGAGCTCGGTTAGATCGGAGCGCCCTTTCTCTCTGCAACCCATTAACACTATCTGTGCATGCTTGGCCGGCTTGGCATTCGCTCAGCCGTACAAAGGACTTGATGTGTCACGACCGACCGACCAGAGACCGACCTACAGTAGATGCACGGTGGCTATGCTGGTTGCGCTCGCCCCCCATCTGAGGCTCGTTGACAAAACGAATGCACTTTCCGACCATCAATACCAATCCATAGTATAGACTGAACATCATGAGCTTTTACTGGAGAGAAGCAGGCATGACGTATGAATCCGTTTTCCCGTTGCATAAAAAGTTCATGGAGCTTGCTTACGGAACTAACCTTGTTCGCAATTCGGCCCTCGTCAGCTACCTGCAGTACGCCAACATCTCGGCAAAGGTGCTTCGCAACGTATTGAAGGAGGGACCCAAGGTCCAGGCTCTCCGTCGCGAGGAGCAGTTCGCAAAGGTTCAGCTTTGGAAGGACGGCAAGCAGGGAGAGACTGTGAGTGTTTCTTCATATTGTACCGTTGGAATCCGCAACCCTGTTTGTTTTCTTGTTGAACCCTTGTCCCCCTACCTCCAGCGTGTCATCGATGCCGCTGGAAACAAGCTCGGCATCTGAGCAACGTTTCTCTTGTAACGAAAACGATGTGTCAAAAACTTTTGGACCACTCCACCTAGACTCGGACACAAAAATACAGCGTTTCGTGTCCAACAAAAAACCATCAAGTGAATGTTGTAAAACCGAAGGGCTCGGAGTACTGGTGGAACCAGGCAACCTGAGGCGGAAAGGATCTGGCCAAAGCTCGCCTGGATGGCGGAGGATATGGACACGCGACTGGTCTTGGAGTTCTCAGCAGCTGTTGAGGAAGCTTGCGAGAATATCAGGCATCCACATTTGGACATGGAAGCTTTGAGCTTGAACCTCTTCAGCAAATAGTCTCCATCCATTCGCTCCGAATTGGGCGACGTCGCGACGATCCGACTATACCAGCCGGATTCGTCGCCTCTCAACGCGCTCAATATGTTCCTTGATCGAGCATCGTGCAGTTCGGGCGGCGGCTCGGGTTGGAGACTTGCGCGCGTGCCCTTTGAGTGTTCAACGGCAGCACCATACCATGAATGGTTTAACCCTTGCTTCAACTCGATTTGGACGATGGAGAATGAAGTCGGTGGTGCCATCTGAACTTGGGAAGGTAGGACCAGGGACGTTCGAGCCGACCACGCTGACGGGTGGCCACGACGAGAAAAGGGAAGGTCGCCAATCGCTCTGCCCTCCGAGCAAAGCGTGAATGGTCAGGTAACACCATTGCGGCCTTGATGGGGTGTGTGGCGTAGTCAGCCAAGTGCAATCAACAAGTGAAACTGAGGGAAGCCCGCAGCACAGATGTGCGGGCAGGTTTGGCGGAGCCGAATTGCTGCGCTTTTGCAGTTCCGACGGTCCGGCCCGTGGGCTTGACATGTCGGAACTGCTACGGCAGCGGTCAGGTCGCAGAGACATGGCGAGCTTGGGTAGTGCAGCATCAGACCGACGCGGCCCCACGCGGGGGAGCCAGAGTGCCTCGACTCTCGAGCCTCCATCAAGGTTGAATTTGCGCCATTCCGGTGCTTCAAGGGCTGATCGTTTATCGCGAGAGATGGCGGATGTGTCACGGAACACACGCGCTTCTCCCCCCCTCCTTGCCTGTGCTGTGCTGTGCCTCACTCTCGCTCTCTCCCCTTCCCGTCCCCTTCACACCGATAACACACACCTCATACGTCCATAGGCCGTTCCTATATCATACATATCATATGATACTAGAATACTGTGGTATATAGGTAACGTCGTTCCTCTCTCTCTCTCTCCATCCTCTTGTTGCACCGTTTTCCTCACTCCTGACGGTCAACGCAGCAATTCTCTCACACTTCCCCACCCCAGGCCTTCATTTAGAGTTAACCTTGCACGCATCCACCCTCTCCCCCCACCTCGCTTTAACCACCCACCCGTGTTCACGGAAAACACCCTCTGCAATCGTAATCCTTGGTCTTGGTTCTTCCTCGTAAAGGGTGTCCCGTGTTCAACCCGCGTTACGCCTCGCGTTTCCCACACGACCTGCTCTTCTGCGCTGCTGGCTCGGCGCGAGACTTTCACGCTTCAATATAACCCCAAAAGTACTCGGCCCACCCGCATTCCCACACGGTTTTAGTCGAAACGGAAGCTGGTCCAAACATTGTGCCCTTTGGCTGGTTATTTAAACACCGTCAGGTTAGGCAGCAAAACGTGCGGCGCGTGCAAAGAGCCTGCGACCGTATGCTCAACCCTGCTTCTTTCTCGCGCAGAATGACTCGTGCTACACAGCACGCTCGGCTCCTGTGCCTTTGCCTGGCCTTTTCCACGTCCATCGTTTTCGCTCATGGCGGCGGACACGGTCGGACCGGTCGCACCCATGGAAACTTCGGTCCCGGGGTTGCGCATCAAAAGTACTTCCATGGCGCACTCGACGACGCACCCGCTGTCTCTGCACTCACCGCCGACAACAACGATGGTGATCGTATCCAGTCAGCTCTCAGGTGAGAAAGCTGAGTCAGCCCTTCTCCCCGCTATATCCTTTCTAATCCATATTTATAATTTTGCAGCTATGCATCCAAGAAGTCGAATGTCCCGGTCGCCAACCTCATCGTGTCCAGTGAACATACCTCGGACCACAATGGCGTCACTCACGTGTACCTGCAGCAAATCAACAGCGGTTTCGAGATCGTCAACGGTGTCGGAAACGTCAACATCGACGCGTCCGGCCGCATCATATCGTTCGGGCACTCGTTCTACACGGCACCCGATGACGAGAAAGTTCTGACCTCATCGCAGACCGGTGCACAGAAGGCGCTATTCATCGCAAATGAGGATGATGGACAGATTCCCACAACGGCAAGGGCTGCTGACTTTGTCGCTCAGCAGCTCCACCTCGGCCCATCGGACGCCGTACTTGCCATGGCCCGCTTCCTCAACGTCGAGATCGATGACTCCCTCCTCGCAGAAGCTCCTTGGGATGATTTCGCCCCTGGCGCCAGCCAGGCTCCCTCCTTTGTCGTCTCCGGCGCCTCATTTGCTGTCAAAGATATTCCCGCCAAGTTGAAGTGGATCCAGGACAACGACGGCGCAGAGCTGCGTCTTGTTTGGGACCTGGAAGTCGAGATGAAAGAGAATTGGTACGAACTCTTCCTCGTAATGGTTTTACCATGAAGCTTGCTCACGGGTCTCCTATTCCGTTCAGGTACAACGCTTTCGTGGGCACCACCGACGGCAAGGTCGTCCAGCTCGTCGACTGGGTTTCCGATGCATCTTACAACGTTTATCCTATCGGTACCAACGATCCAGAGTCCGGGGAGCGCGTCCTGGTCGAAGACCCTGCGAACCCGATAGCTTCCCCTATGGGCTGGCACAACCAAGGCACCGGTGGCAAGCACACTGTCACGATTGGCAACAACGTCTATGCTCACGAGAATCTTGGTATGCTATTCATTTGATCCCCGGTCGACGGGGATCCCCGGGCTAATTCCCGGTCGTTATCAGAGGGCAGCTCGCGTTGGGTCAACAACCACCGCCCTGATGGTCATGCATCTCTTACGTTCGACTTCCCCATTGACTTCACCAAGAACCCAAAGTCGTACATCGACGCGGCCATTACCAACCTCTTCTACTGGAACAATGCCATTCACGATTTTCTTTGTAAGTTATGGTTTGCAGATATACTGCGGTGAATGGAATTCCAACTGATTCCGATCGAATTTCAGACTTGTATGGATTCGACGAGAAGGCCGGAAACTTCCAGCACGACAATGTCAAGCGTGGAGGCAAGGGCGGAGATGCCGTCATTGCAAACGCTCAAGACGGTTCCGGTTACAACAACGGTAAGGCTCGAAGTACTGCACTTCTTTCGCCTTGATTAGCAGTTACTGAGTTTCCTCAATTCGAAATTTAGCAAACTTCGCCACTCCTCGTGACGGACAGCAGCCTCGCATGCGCATGTATGTTTGGGACGTCACCGACCCCATGAGGGACGGGGATCTCGAGGGTGGCATTGTGGTATGCATCATCCTGCAAGAATCTTGCAAGGTTATCATTCTTCTGACAACTCCGACTATAGATGCACGAGTACTGCCACGGTCTCTCTATTCGTCTGACCGGTGGACCAGAGAACGTTGGCTGCCTCGGATGGGGTGAAAGTGGTGGCATGGGTGAAGGTTGGGGAGACTTTTTCGCCACGGTCACGCGCACTACCTCGAACTCGTCCCGATACGATGATTTCGGAATGGGCGAGTACGCTAACGGAGGTCACGGAATCCGCAAATACTCGGTAAAGACATCTGATCTCACCCTGCCTTAGCAAAGTCCACTGACGAAATTCGATTCTTTAGTACTCGACCAGCTTGGAGACCAACCCCTCTACCTACGCCTACATCGAGCGTCCTGGCTATTGGGGCGTCCACGCCAAGGGTGAAGTCTGGGCCGAAATTCTCTACGGTAAGAAGTGGCGGGATGCGCCTTATTTCTGCTCGCGGGTAACTAATGTCGGTGCATTTGCAGAGGTTTACTGGAACCTGGTCGACAAGCTCGGCTTCGATCCCGACTGGTTCAACACAGGTTACAAGGCTGCGACCGGAGCCTCGTCGTCCACCTACCGCGACTTCCGCACAGGAGCCCTCATTGCCCGAGAGAAGCCATCGAACGCCGCGAAGCCTCACCCCAAGAGGGCCGGCAACATCGTGGCCGTTCAGCTCGTCGTCGACGGCATGAAGCTTCAACCCTGCAACCCTACGTTCGTCGACGCCCGAGACGCCATCCTTCAGGCCGACGAGATTAACAACAAGGGAGCCAACTTCTGCGAGATCTGGAGAGGCTTCGCCAAGCGAGGACTCGGCTCGAAGGCAACGGCCGGTGGCAACGAGGACTTTACGGTCCCCGCCAAATGCGAGTCGGACGACGCTTGAACAAGACTGACAAAGAACGAAACTAGAAGATGAAGACTGAGAGAGAGAGAAAGAGCGACAGGACCCTCCACTACCGTTCTCCCCTACCATCTTGGACGGGCGATTCGTGAGGACCTTTGGACTATTCCTCGAACCTCGTAGGCAAAATCATTTTCTGGTGTGGGTTGCGATGAGTAGGGCGGGGTAGTATTTTTCCCTTGACCCTTTTTTTTGTGCATTTTTCGAACAAGTTCACTTCTATGTAAGCTCCGTAGGCGAGTTGGGATGGACTATGCAGGGCCGCTCCTTGACTGGGGCATATGTCGCTCGGAGGAGGCCTCTACCCCCATATGAGACCAGTTGGCGGTTTCGTAGTCACGCAAATCGTAGCGAAACTGCAGCCCACAACCGGTGGGTGCGGCAATACGCCGAGGCATCGTCCCTGTACGTCGGTTTGTCGATTGCTCCTATCCGTGCACCGCATTGCACTCGTCCGCGAGAGGAGACCCGACGCTCCTGCCAGCGGGGTATCATGACCAGGCAGAACCTTCCACCCGTCCGTCCGCCTCGATCGCACCCGTTCCGTCCTGTCGCCCCCTTCCCACCCCCTACTTTGACATCCTTTCCTGAAAGACTGACATCCGATCAGGCTCCCTCGACCTCTACACCCACCGTCGTCGTCGTCCGCGTCGTAGGTGCCCTGACTCGTTCCACCTTCCGCCTCAGCAGGGACCAGAGTTGTGCGTCAACGTCAAGGTTCGCTTCCCGTTCGTGAAGCCAGTAGGCGGCGGCGCCCACGGCGATGGAGAACACAGGGTCGATGGATGGGGAGATGATCGAGGTGTAACGAACGAGTCGGGATGCTTGAGCCGACATGTCTCTTGTGCTGTGGTGGGTTGTTTTTGCGGAATGTCGGAATGTCGCAGCCCCAAGAAGCTTTCTCGAAAGTTATGGACATTCCCGATTCCCGACATCCTGCTCACCGTGCGTAGGAGCTTACCCGGTGCGCCAGGCGGACGCTCCGTTTCGCTGGAGGCACTACGTGTTACGATGCGCCCACAATGTTAGACGGTGAACAACGCTTGTCAAGGACATTGAGTGTTCCTCCCTCGCAAAAAGTTTGGGCGGCACCGACTCGGGCATCGACGGTTCGATATTCTGAACTATCTTGCATTGCTATGAAGCCACTCCGTTAAACCGACGGAATACGAAGCTCGGTAGTTCACGCGGGCACCCACGGACGACCAAGGATGTCTGTTAAGATGAGGCGTATCGACGCCCAAGAACCAGGAATAGCTCGCCCCTAAACTCGGAAGGTTCTACTGGCTCGTCTTAATAAGTTCAGGCTCTTCCTGGTTCCTCACATTCGCCCTCAATAAATCTATCAACCAGTTGAATAATCTTGCATGCGACCGGCTCTCCCTTCCCTCGTCGCGCTAAGCGCTGTGGCCGTCGCCGGTGCCTCCAACTGCTCGACGTCTGATGTTACCTATGTAAACGTCACAGCTCCGCTGGTTCAAATCGCCCAGTACGTTGACAACTCGACCGATACCTTCAGCGTATTCGGGACGGTGCGGATCCTCGATGGCTGTACCTTCGTGGTGGATACCTTCGTTTTCCTTCCCGGATACACCGACACTCTGTGGTACGGAATCGGCAGCAATCGGACGGCGAGCATGCGTGAGTTTTGAGAGGGCAGGTACATGGAAAATCCTCCTCGCTGACATTTTTCTGGTTTCGGGTTTTCTAAGACGTGTGGGGAACAGCGGGGACCAGTTCCACTGTGCAATCGGGCGTCAACGCAGAATCCGCGAACTACACCCTCGGATCGGGCATCGCTTGGTCCGACATCGACACTCTGATCCTGTTTGCACCGGCGACCGGTCTCGTCATCGCGTCCGCATCGTTCCCTTCTTTGGTGCACAATGCAACCACCACCGCTCAAGGGACATCCACTTCCCTTGCTGTCAGCACCACCAGCGCCTACACCCCTCCTTCATACACTCTGAAGCTGGAGACGGTGACTCCCGTGGCGAAGCCGAAGTCCCTGCAAAACACGGCCGCGGTCGTCGAGGATCAGCATAGTGCGGCCGGAAGCTTGGTGTCAGGGGGAAAGGGCATCGGAATGGCTGTGTTGGTGGGACTTTGCGCTTTCGTTGTAGCTATGTAGTGACACTTCGGACCTCTGATAGTGAGAACGACGACGTGATCGTCCAGCTGCCAAGCTGGATTCAGTCGACTGGGAGCAACTTGTGGTTTGATGATATCAAGATTGACTACATGAATATCGGATGAGGGTATTTGCCATTCGAGAATAAAAATGGATAAACATGAGAGATGAGCAAAAGAGGAGCAAAGCTCGCGCTACTTTTTTCGGCCAGAGCTTCGCCTTTCGTGTAGCAACACACCCATGGGTGACTTGTCCGTTTCCACCCGTGGAAGAAGGGACAGGGAGTTGGGTACGGGAGAGACCGCGTCTTCATCGGTCTGAGGCCGTGTAGCTGTCCGATTCGCAGACGCCATGGAACGAGTGTTCGTGCTGAAGTCTGATGAATTGCGCCTGGCGGGAGACCCCTGGTCCAGCGATGCCGTCTTGAGCGTTTGGTTGTTGCCAAGCGTACCGGGACCGATAATCTCGGAAAGGTTTGACAGCGACTTGACCTTCAAAACAGAGTTCTTTCGACTTGAAGATACCGGTACGACGACGTCCTTCCCATCAGTTGCGATCCCCGCGGCCATTCCGCCGTAGATGGTCTGGGCGATCACCACCTCCTCGTCCTCGACACCAGGTCCCACCAACACCCTCATCCTCCTGTTCATCGTCACGACCCTGTACAGCACCTCCCCACTTTCCTCCATGCGTCTCTCCCCCAAGAACAGAACGTCGTCCTTCAAAGCCGCCGCTCGATCGCTGATCTGCGTCCAGATGACTCCGCCGACAATCCCCACCGCCACGACGAACCATCCCGCTAGCATCAGGACCGTGGTGTGTGCGGCCGACACTCGACCGGACGTGACGAGGGACGTCGCGACGTAGGACCACAGGGACGCCGAGTGGGCTCCCGTCGCCAGGAGACGGATCTCTTTGAAGGTGCACGAGTTGTATCGCAGGTCGAAGATGAGGAGGACGGAGAGGACGACCATTCCGGATATCTGCGTCGCTGTCGTCAGGGACGCCGTGTCGTTGATGATGTACGCGAGGATTAGATTGATGGCTGAAGGAAAGATCAACGCATTCGTCAGGATTGTGACGAACCCTGGAGCCCTTCTTATCAAAGCGGGGGGGCTATCTACCCAAGAGGCACGAATTCAACGTGCGTCTCACGACAACCAGACGGGGGATGAACGTCACAGCTGACCGCCGAACGTGCTTATCGGCTGAATGATCAAGCACGAGTCAGCATAATGTCGACTCTCTCGACTCCCCGAGTTGCTCCATCTCGTGTCCTCGCCATACCCTTGTAAGATCCCACAAAAATTGCCGAAAGACCGAATAGTATGAGCCCCGCAAACGCCATGGCACCGTACTTTTTGTGAGTGCCTTGCCAGCATCGTAGCGGTACGGATGGCATGGTCGGATCCGCGTACGAGAGGTAAAGATGAGCCGTGCCATCGACTGTCTGTGCGAGAGGACGGCCACAAATCAGCCGTTACAAAAGGGAGGCTGTTAGGGACACATGGGATCCTCTCACCACTGTCTGGCAAGCCAGAAGCGACATGAGTCGACTGGTGATCGGAATGTAAGCGATCCCGGCAAAGACCTCGAACACGATGGTGCACAGCCAATGCCCGGGCTGCAAGAGCTTCGCAATGGCGTAACCCAGACACAATGCGTAGACCAGGGTAAGGGAGAACGCGAAGATGGCCGAGTTGAGCAACAGTTCCGGGGTCTGGATGGTCATGGCATCGCAGTTCAAGTTTGACAGCCTCAGGCCGGCCACCCTCGTGAATCCTCTGACGGCGAGCCCGAAGCCTGTCCTGCAGAGCCACGAGTCGCTCTGGGTCCGGAAGGCCAGGGCGGTGAACTGGAGGAACTCGAACAGAGGAGCCACGAGGACGAGCAGGTTGCGCCAGTGCATGATGGTCAGCTTTCGACTCGCCGGTATCGACACCATCCCGAGACCAGGCTTGAGGAAGGCGTAGGAGATGGTGAGGATCTGGACCGAGAAGACGGAGAGGAGGAAGCAGAAGACGACCAGTCCGGCCGTCACTCCCGACTTGTTGTCCAGCCAACCGACGGCCCCCGTCGGATACATCAGCAGACAGACGAAGAAGAACATGCCGACCATCCAAGACCAGCCCTTCATCTCGTCTTTCCACTTGTCCGTGTCGACGGCTTTGCGGGTCACAGTGGACTGGACGACCGTAGCGATGCAGAACGGACAGTATGTGAAGATGGAGACGACCATGGTAAGTGGCACGACGGCTAGCTCCGTCACCACCGTCTTGACCGACCACTTGACGGGCTCGACAGGGGAAACTGATGTCGCGGTCGTCGCATCGGGTTTGGTGTCTCTCGGCTTCTCCGGGGCAGGAGGTAAGTAGAGACTCCTGTTCGATCCTCTGCGCTCGATATCGTCCTCTACTTCCGTGGGCGGAGCAATGATGACCGGTCCGTGTGACGAACTGCCGAACGGGATTCGGCTTTGGAAGGATGTCGCGGAGGACTTCCGATCAGAAGACAATCCTAGTGGGATGGATGGTTTCTCCTCCGTGCGGAAGACGGGAGATTCATATTTGGGGCGATCTGCCCCTTCGGATGTGTCTTCTTGGCCTGGTTCAGCCGAATCCGAAAGAAGTCGAGTCTTCATGTTAGGGGCCAACCAACCAACAAAGTATAGGGGATGCAACCTATGCGGGGTAGGAAGGGGGACGGCCAAACAAATGGAAGGACCAAGTACACAGCTCCCTACTCTTCTCCATGGTAGAGGCAGCGAGTCAGGTCATTCCCGCCACCTGGGACCTTCCATATTTGTTACATCCGAACCCACAAGGCTGCCGAGTGCGCGGAGTTTGCGAGTCGACAAGGTTCAAACACAGCCACTACGCAGAAGAGAGGTCACTTTCGCTGGCACGGCATCCAATGGAACAGCTTGATATCTAGCGATCAGCATCTCAGGATGGACGCTAAAGGAAGAAAACATGCTGAGCTGGACTGCGTCGATACAATTCGCGAACTTGTGAAGCGCGGGAACTCGCTCCTCCGAATCTCCAAAAGCTATGACGAGCCTGAACACTAACTGTACTCGGGTGATATTTAAGCGCTCGAGCATGTCTTTCAACCGCTAGAACGTGAGGCGAACAGCGAACTCACAGCCGGCGCTGCTCCCAATATTGCAGTAGGTATTCGGGTCATAGACTATCGAAACTGAGCATCCGTCCGCTGCTCGTCAGCATTGCTTATCTTGACACGATGTTGGATGACAGAAAAGCTGACCCGTAAGTGAAGTTCGTTATTCCAAGAGAACAAAGGGCCAGTTATCCTGCTGTCATTACATGTCGAATCTTGCAATTGATCTTGTGACTTTCTTCAAGTCCGACGCTACCGAATTGATGTACTGTCGCTCCATTGATGAAAGGACGCGCAAAGTGTGGGGCACGAGCATGATGAGCTATGCTGTGCCTTACTAGCGGTAGGCAGTCAGCGCGCTCGACGACCAAACTATGCGACATTCTAAATCAAGGAACAGGCAGAACGAAGATACAAACAGAACGCGGTCACATTGCATTGGTTTTGCACGGTTATTTTTTCAGAAAGGGTTAGGAAGAGAAGGTTCGAGGTGTTCGGAAGGATAAAGGGTGAAGGAGTAAGAAGGTCTAGGTGCGGGTTATTAGAGGGATCGCCCATTGTCCGCGTGTCGGAAACACGTTGCCAAAACCGTCGCGAGCGCTTGTGCTTGTAGTTCATGAGGTGGATTCTTGGATGAAAGGACAGCGATGCTTTATGCCTCCGCCTCCGCCTCTCCCTCTTCCTCCTCGAACTCGCCCTCCTCCTCAGCGGTAGCGTCTTGGTACTGCTGGTACTCCGACACGAGGTCGTTCATGTTCGATTCGGCTTCCGTGAACTCCATCTCGTCCATGCCCTCGCCGGTGTACCAGTGCAAGAAGGCTTTCCTGCGGAACATGGCGGTGAACTGGTCAGAGATGCGCTTGAACAGCTCCTGGATGGCGGTCGAGTTGCCGAGGAAGGTGACGGACATCTTGAGACCCTTGGGAGGGATGTCGCAAACGGCAGTCTTGACGTTGTTCGGGATCCACTCGACGAAGTATGACGAGTTCTTGTTCTGGACATTGAGCATCTGCTCGTCGACCTCCTTCATGGACATGCGGCCACGGAAAATAGCGGCAACGGTCAAGTAACGACCGTGACGGGGGTCGGAAGCCGCCATCATGTTCTTGGCATCGAACATCTGCTGCGTCAGCTCGGGGACGGTGAGGGCGCGGTACTGCTGGGAGCCGCGGGAGGTGAGGGGCGCGAAGCCGACCATGAAGAAGTGGAGACGAGGGAAGGGAACCATATTCACAGCAAGCTTTCGGAGATCAGCATCTGAAGAGGAATAAGAGAATCAAGGAGTCAGAGGAGGGCGAGATCAAAAACGATGTTCAAATGGCAACCGTAAAGACGGTGGCAGAGAGCGACGATGCACTTACTCAGCTGACCGGGGAATCGCAAGCAAGTGGTGATACCGCTCATCACCGCGGAGACCAGATGGTTCAGGTCGCCGTACGTGGGAGTGGTAAGCTTGAGGGTTCGGAAGCAGATGTCATACAAGGCTTCGTTGTCAATGCAGAAGGTCTCGTCGGAGTTCTCGACGAGCTGGTGTACGGACAGGGTTGCGTTGTAGGGCTCGACGACGGTGTCGGAAACCTTGGGCGATGGGACGACTGAGAACGTGCACATCATGCTGAGAACGATGAGGAAAAGTACAGGTGAGTGACCAAGTCGCAAGGTTGGATATGACGAAAGAGCTGGAACCTTACCGGTCGGGGTACTCTTCACGAATCTTGGAGATCAACAAAGTTCCCATGCCAGCACCGGTTCCTCCACCCAGGGAGTGGGTGATCTGGAAGCCCTGTAGGCAGTCGCAGGACTCTGCCTCCTTGCGGACAACGTCAAGGACGGAGTCGACGAGCTCGGCACCTTCGGTGTAGTGACCCTTGGCCCAGTTGTTACCGGCACCGGATTGACCGAAGACGAAGTTGTCCTGAAAGAATGCAAGAAACGAAGAGCCGATGAGCATGGCTGCTTTGCTGGTATAGCATGCGTCGCAAGGGAGAGGTACTTACAGGGCGGAAGAGCTGACCAAAGGGTCCGGCACGGACGGAGTCCATGGTTCCGGGCTCCAAGTCAACGAGCACGGCACGGGGCACGTACTTGCCTCCGGTCGCCTCATTGTAGTAGACGTTGATGCGCTCGAGCTGGAGATCGGAATCACCGTGGTAGGTTCCCGTGGGGTCGATACCGTGCTAGAGAAGGACGAACAGATGTAGAAAAACATCCGACAAACAATCAGTCCAACGTTCAACGCGTCCGTTGCGAGAGGCAGGAGCCTCGTGTTCGCTGTGGAACCGCCATCGCTCACCTCGTCAGAGATGACTTCCCAGAACTTGGCACCAATCTGTGCGGGAACGGGAGGAGAGAGGGTAGTTGAATCGTCGCGTTAGTTTCTCTCGGAAAGACGGATGATAGCTGCGCTCGAAAGCGCACCTGGTTTCCACATTGCCCAGTCTGGAGGTGGACGATTTCACGCATGCTAGCGAGGTGTTTGCGGCGGGAGGGGGAGAGGAAGGTAGTTGAGAGAGAAGGTGCTCGAGTGTTGGGCGGGGTGTGTGCGTGTGGGAATGTGGTAGATTCGAAAAAGAGATTGACGATGGGGAGAGATGGGGGCGAGCGAGCGAGAGACGAGCAGCGAAGAGGGGGAGGGCAGGGGAGCGAGAGGAGAGGGCCGGACCCGAATGGTTCCCCAAAACTCAGCGACGCGTCCCCTTTGAGGGAGACTCTCGTAACCGTGCGCAGCCTGCTACCACTCGGGCCTAATACGATCCCACCCAACCCAAGAACGGGCTCAGACTCCCTCCATCTGCTTACTTCTCCGAGGAAACGACAACACGGTCGGCACCCATCTATTCATGTGCATCCTGGACTGGTCCCTCCCCACGACACTTTCCAAACCATCGATCTGTACGAGGACAAGAACCCCGGTCAGATAGTCGACACCATCTTCTCCCTGTCCCGACACGCCGCCAAGCTCGGCCTCCTCCCGGCCGATCAGGTGTTCGGCCCAAAGCTGGCCGACAAACACGAGGTGACGTTCACCGACGAACAGCTGCGAAGCGGCAACAATGCCATTGGATTGCAGATGGGCTTCGCGGGCGGAGCCTCTCAATCCGGGCAGTCGTGGGGCGGACGACGCCAGGTCGTGGAGCAGGGAGTCGGGACCGGCGATGCCTCGTCTGCGTCGCAGCAGCTTGGGTTCAACGGGGGCGCCAACGCGAGTGGGCTCACGTTCGGTGGACGACGAGAGATTGGCGGAGAATATGCTCAACCTGATCAGGAATAGCGCACAAACACGCAAGGCCCTGGGTAGTTAGGAGCCGTCTTCTCATCACATTTCAATCTATTTCTGCTTCACCAGTATAGCCGCAAAACAGATTGTCTACAAGGGTCGGTTCTGACTATTTCCTGCCATGATCGCCTTGAGTTCTCTCTGCATCGTGTACAGTTTCTCAAACACCTTGTACTTCCTTTCGTGAAACTCGGCCTCCTCACCCTCGCACGGGGCTATGACCTGTCCAGCTTTGCCGCCCATCCGAACTGCGCATTCCCAAAGCGGACGAGTCTTCCCCGCCTGCTCTTCCGCCACGGTCGCGCCCAGTATCGCAGCCCCTAACAGCACAGCGTCCGCCTCTCGCGGCAACACGACAGTGCACCTGGTGCAATCTGCCATGGCTTGCACGAACAGTGGATTTTTGAGCAATCCACCGCTGAGGAACAAAGTGTCCACCCGATGTCCCTGTGCATTGAGCGTGTCGACGATCTGTCGAGTTCCGTAGCACAACGAAAGAAGCACAGCGAGATAGACTTTGGCAAGATGGTTCAGCGAGTCTCCGGCTTCCACCCCGAAATGAACCCCTCGCATCGTGGCGTCCGCGAACGGTGATCGGTTCCCGTGCCAGTCTGGTGTGATGTGAACGTTCTTCGTGAGGAGCGCTGGGAAGGCAAAACCCTCCGATGCTGCCAAGTCGCCCGCGATATGGTTGAGCTGCGTGAAAGGGTCTGATACGTTCAACTGCTTGGAGGCCGGATGGGTTGCGATGATGTGGGTGAGAAGATGACCCGTCCAGGATTGACCGCCCTCGTGAGCATGGAACGATGGTAGCAAAACATCTGCGTATGGGCCCCAGACTCCTTCAATGTATAGCTTTTTCGGAGTGAGCGCAATGTGACATGAGGATGTGCCTGATGGGAAAAGTACGTCAGTAGCATGCAGGTTTTCCTCGACTTTCGAGACAGACCGTACCACAAATGACTGCCATCCGTGATTCTACAGAATCAACCGTAAGTGGGGCCTCGTTCAACGACGCTCCAAGCGTCCCGAGAGCGCCCTAACCATAGCACGCGATATTCAGCGGCCAATTACCAGTACCGCTACGGGTAAGCGGATTTTCTCACCGCATATGCATCTATGACCGCACTTCCGATCTGAACGCCTGCGCATGGGTCGATTCCCATGTCCTTTGCGGCTGCGACGGTGAGCGTTCCAGCGCTCTCGGCAACATCAAGTACATTCCCGGTGCCTAGAAACGCGGGGTATTGATCCTCCACCGCCTCGCCCATTCCGACGCCTGCCCAGAATTCGTCATCAAAGCCAGCGCCGGGTGCGTAAGTCCACTTGCACGTCAGCGAGTTGATTCCACGGTCTGGGTTCCCAGTCGCCTTGAAGGTGAGGAAATCGGGAAGCTCCATGAAGGTGGCACCGGTGCGGAAGAGCTCCGGGTTGTTCCGGTGGATCCAGAGGAGTTTGGCGGCAGACATCTCCGGAGATATGCGTCCTCCTGTTCTCTGCAGCACGACATGACCAGTAGCGGACATCTCGTCCGCCTCCGCTTGTGCGCGGTGATCCATCCTATGGATTCCAACGGGTCACTTCAGGACGTTGCAAGGTGTTGGCCCACGCGAGGCTCCGAAGCCGGGATTTTACCACATGACGACGTTCCACTTGTTCTTGCCGCCCTTTGTTACGCTGACAGGTTTGAATGAAGCATCAAGAGCGACCAGGGAGCAGGTAGCGTCAAAACCGATGCCTGGACTTCGGAATCAGCTCAGCGATCTAGTTGCCTGCAAACGCAGGCGGGGTTGAGGCTGCGTTACCTTTGACAGTCGTCGAGTCGATGCCAGACGCTTTCACTGCTGTGGCCACAGCCTTGCAACAAGCTTGCCATATGTCGTCGGACGATTGCTCGTAGTGATCTGGCAGGTTCGCAAGAATAGCCAGGTTCGCCGAGTGGGTGGCCAGGATGCACCCATCTGCGTCTACGACGGCTGCTCGGGCTACAAAGGTATCTCAGGACGTGCGCACCGGATTCTCTGTCCGAGATCCTTCGGCACACCTGATGAAGTTCCGACGTCCACTCCTACGTAGTGCCTTCCTTGGGCTCCCTTCCGCTTGGACATTTTAGAACTGCTGTCACCCTTGGGGGAGGTTTTCGCCAGAGGGTGCCAGCCTGCCAGGACGGGTGACATTCGGACAGAGCGTGTTCGGACACTCTGCACACCGGTACCGTAGCTGTCGGTCGGTCTCGAGCATCTCCGTGCAGTCTTCCCCAGGAACCACAAGTCAGAGCGCCTTCCATTTATACATCTCAGCTTGTATTTTTACAGTCATCAAAGTCCAGGAGCGGGCTTAAATGGGCAAAGTCAGGTCACGGGTATCCTTCGGGAGGTCGACCGGGTAACGGGGAGAAG
>JADGJA010000160.1:0-10207 GCA_027596035.1 Thoreauomyces humboldtii
ACGGCTACCACGGTTTTCTACACTGGACTTGTCGTCGGCTGCGTCAGTTGGGTATAAGTGTCAGCTCATCCACCCTTCCTCTCTTCCTCAGAGCACCTTCGCCCGTCTTGAACGCGAAGCACCCTCCACTACCCGCAGGGTGCTGCACGCCGCCATCCGCACGGTCGAAGACACGCGCGCAGCCACGATCGCCTACGCGCACCGTCTCCAAGTGGCGGCGGAAGGCTCCCATCCGCGACGCTCCGTCCCGTCCGTCCCCATCGTCGACGCGACCCTCCGGTCTCGGAGCGGGGACCCGCGGTACGACGAGACGACGCTCCATCGGACCGGTCAGGAGGGAGCCACGCGATGCCACCGGACGACGCCAGGAGGCGACGACGCGTGGTTGGAGGCCAGGTCCGCCGATCGGGACGCCAGACGGGCGGAGCGGGAGAGGGGGGACAGGGAACGCGTGCTTGCGCAGAGGACGGACGAGAGATCGAATCGGGCGGTCAGGGAGTTGGGCATGGATAAGGTGAGTAACCCCTCTTTTTCCTGCTCACCCGAATGGGGCAAGGTATGGAAAGTTTTTACTGACGGTGCTGACCGTTTCCCACGAAAAGCAACGAGGAACGCTCTACAGGGCGCTGGACGACCTGTACGAAAAAGACCGTCGAAGAAAGATCGAAGCGGTCGCCGCCGACGCGTCACGTCCCACCCGTCTCAAACCCGACGAGCTGGAGAACAGGTTCGCCCGTCTATTCGAGCTTGGTGAGTCTTTTTCCTCGCCCTTAGAGCAGTCCTTGGGTGGATATCCTTGAATCGTTTTCTGACTGTCTCATCCCGTTCAGATGTCACGAAGTAGCTTCGACCCCCCCTTTTTTTTGAACTTTTACCTTTTTTTGGGCCCTAATGATATTCCCCCGCACCGCTGAGGAACAACCAGCATGCTTGCTTGATCCCGGCAATTTGCCCCTCTCAGAACTCTGGATCGAACGACAGTTGAACCATCCCCAAACGGTGGGACATATCTTCAGAGCCAAGGGTATGTAAAAATGATGGAGAAAAAAGAAAAAGAAAGGAAAAGGATCTGGAGAGGAGAACGAAAGGGAAAATATAGTTGGAAGGATCCCGCC
Source organism: Thoreauomyces humboldtii (assembly GCA_027596035.1). Classification (NCBI taxonomy): domain Eukaryota; kingdom Fungi; phylum Chytridiomycota; class Chytridiomycetes; order Spizellomycetales; family Powellomycetaceae; genus Thoreauomyces; species Thoreauomyces humboldtii. The sequence continues at coordinate 1,116 of JADGJA010000160.1, forward strand.
TTCCTTGCCGAGAGATGTGTTTTCGTGCTGCGCTCGCGCGGCACAAGGAGGTGGTGCGAAGTGGGGGTGAGGAGGGAGACAGCCGGAAGAGCGACAGGGACCAAAAGAGGAGAGGCGAGGCGCAGACGGTATGGTGGAAATAGGTAAGGGAGAGGTAGGGGGGACATGCAAGGAGCGCCGGAACGCGAGAACCGGTGAGAAAAGAGAAGTGTCCTTTCGTCTGCAGCTGGCGATAGGGGCTGGCTTGATTGTGTCGGGTCGAAGACTTTTTGCAGCGATAGCAAAAGGGCTCGGACAAGGAGGGGAAGCAAATATACTTTGCCATGCGCTGATAGGCGATACACGGCGAGTGGGGTAGCAAGTTTGCGAGAGGGGAAACGTAGTTGATGATGGCTACCCATTAAGGCAAGGTCAAAGCCCTCTTCGTTTCTTGACAAGGGTTTCGATTTTTGCGACGAGGTCCTTCTTGACGTAAGGTTTGACTATGAACTCGTCCATCCCGACCTCCATGGCCTTCTGGAGGTACTCCTGACGGGCGTTGCCCGTGACAGCGATGATGGGTATGTGCATCGTGGAGGTGCTGTCGATTCTGGGAAATTGGGCTTCGCCGGTCCGGATGTGACCGGAACATGTGAGTCCGTCCATGACGGGCATTTCGATGTCCATGAGCACGATGTCGAAGGTCGGAGCGGGTGGCGAAGGAGGCTCGGGCTGTTGCTGTAGAAGCGCGAGCGCCTCACCGCCGTGGTTGGCGATCTCGCAGGTGAAGCCTGCCATCTCGAGTTGCCTCTTCAGGACCTTTTGGTTGACGAGGTTGTCCTGCGCAGGCTGTTAGCAACAACGAAAAAAAAAACGGAGGGTGTCACGCTGCTTCAATGCTTGAGCCTACCTCAACGATCAGGACATGTATTAAGCCCAACTTGACCTCCTCCTGTGCTGGTTCCTCGATGACTGGCGGGAAGTTTGGCATCTGCGATGGCACGTCGGTATGGCTGGACCGTCTCCTCGCCAGCTTGCTGATGGACATCCTTGATGAGGCGTTGCTCGCGCTGTCCGACAAACTCCCCCCGCGAAGGGACGGTTTCTCTGGAGGATGCAGCAAGCCGTCCGTAGCGGGAGAGTTTCTCATCTCGCACTTGACGTAGAACTTGAAGGTGGTGCCGGGACCGCCGTTGCTCTCGACGCCGATCTGACCGCCTTGAAGCTCGACCAAGCGTTTCGAGATGAAGAGTCCGAGGCCGCTGCCGCCGAACTCGCCGTAGGTTTTCGGACTCGCGGAGAAGCGGCGGAAGATGAGCGATTGCTCCTCCTCCGTCATGCCTATCCCGCTGTCGCTGATGGTGACTTGTATGAACACGGGTGGCCCTGGTATAGACTTTCGAGTTTCTTGGGAAGACGTCATGGCTGCGGAAGGGGTAAATCGCTTTGCGTCAGCAAGAGCAAGTTTCAAGAGAAAAACGCCTCATCAACACTTACTATGTGAGCTTGCGGAGCCGCTACGATGATTTTTGAGGCCGAAAAGCTGCTGATCGCTGTTCGAGCTGGACAGACTTGGGCTTTGACTCCTGCCCCAATGCTCGCTCTTCTTATCCGTCTCGCCATCGTCCGAGCCAACCACAGACCCGGAGCGAGAGCTGCTCCCGTCCTGCGTATTCCGCTGCGGGACGAACGGCGGTGACATGAACGCATCGACAGTGATCGTTACAGCCCTGACGTTCATCCGTTCCGTGAATCGTACCTGGTCGAAGAACGACATGATGATGAGTAAAGAGTACTCGCGGAAGAAAAAGAACCCAACATTTCGGGGACAACTCACCGCGTTGGACAGCAGGTTGATCATGATCTGCGCCAACCGTTTCGGATCGCCTCGAACCCAGTCCACGTTCAGATTCTCGTATCCGGGTGTCACGTTCAGCATCAAAGCGATGGACTTCGCCTGCGCCTCCGTCTCGAACATCCTCACAACGTTCTGGATCTCCTGACGAGGCTGGTAGTCCACGTGGGAAAGACGGAGGAGGTTCATGCTGATCTTCGAGACCTGCAGGACGTCGTCAGCGATGTTCTTCTGATGCTGCGCGCACTGGTTGATGGTCTCGACGGCCTCGATGCTTTGCACCAGGTCCGAGTTGATCTGAGTGAGGAGACCCGCCATGTTGGGAGGAGCGCGGCAATTCGATTCCGGTGGGTACGTTGCCATGGCGCGCTTGAGCGTGTTGACTTCGGTCTGAACTTTTTCCAGAGACTCGTGAATCAGATCCGCGCTAAAACGCAACAGGGAATGAGCAAGGTACGAAGACCAGGCGATAAGCAGAGAAATCAAACTTACTTATGATAGATGCCGTTCAGCGGGTTTCTAAGCTCGTGACAAGTCATATCTAGAGGTGGAAGGGAAAGTGAGGGCAAGCCCTCGGTAACGCAGACGGACGCCGAAGGACTTACCGATGAACAGCTCCTGCTGTCTCCGTACAGACTCCGCCTCTTCAGCCCTCCTCCGCTGGTACTTCTCCGCCATCTCGAGGGCCTCGAGTCTCTCCTTCTCCAGTCGCTTGCGCTCGGTGAGATCCGTCAAGGTGCCGATCAATCCGACGATGTTACCCTGCTCGTCCTGCTCGAGAATGGTCTCGTTCAAGGCCGAATGCGTGACGCCCGTCTTCTTGTTGTGCCACCTGTACTCGCTGGACCATGGACTCGTGGAGAGGGCCTGTCGCCATTCGTCCTGCACCCTCTCCCTGTCGTCGGGATGTACGCTCTCGAGGAAGCTGATGCCGCTCGGATCCCTCCGTCGATTGTGCATGCTGATCTCCCACCACTTGTCGTTTGCGAAGGTGAGGTGTCCCAGCTTGTTGGTCTTGTAGATGCCGACGGGGGACATGGTGGCGAGGGCCTTGTACCGCCACTCGCTCTCGGCCAGCTCCTTTGTCCGCTCCTTGACGCGCTGCTCGAGTTCCACCCGCAGACGGCTCATCTCGAGGTGGGAGTGAACGCGAGCGACCAGTTCCTTCGCCGAGAAGGGTTTGACCAGGTAGTCGTCCGCGCCCATGCGGAGACCGTCCACGCGGGCTTCCTCTCCGGCTCGTGCAGAGAGAAGGATGAAGGGCAATGTCCTGGTCGCTGGAGAGGACCGAAGGGCTTTGAGGAGTCCGAACCCGTCCAGCTTGGGCATCATGACGTCGCTGACGACGATGTCGGGTGGGGAAGCGAGGATCATATCGAGCGCCTGCTGACCATCGGCGGCTTCGATCACAGTCCACCACGTGCTCAGGAACATCTTGACATACTTTCGCATGTCGGCGTTGTCGTCCGCGAGGAGGATCTTGCACCCTCGAGTCGTCATAGGCAGGTTCCTGCCCGCCGTGAAACCAGAGGAGTCGGAAGACTCGGCGATGCTCCCGGACTCGGTGGAATCGTCTTCGGAAGATCCCGACAGCCAGTGCTTGGCCTCTTCGATAACGGTATTGCCGTACGCCCGCGGTCCCACGTCCAGAGTCATGACCTCGACGGTGTCAGCCGAAACCATATCTGGTGGGAGGTGACTGGACCCGTATGGAACCACAACCGAGAACGTACTCCCCTGTCCCAGCACGCTAGTGACCCCGACATGGCCCCCGTGAAGCTTGACCAGTTCCTCCGTAAGAGCCAGTCCGATTCCCGATCCTTCATGACTCCGACCGGTCTGGCCTTCGACACGATGAAATCGCTCGAAAACTCGTCCGATCTCGGCCTCTGGTATCCCGGACCCCGAATCCTCCACCAAGAATTGCAACCCGGTCTTATCCGCAGACGGTCTCACGATGACCTTTATCCGTCCCTTCAGCGTGAATTTGAAGGCATTGCCGATAAGGTTGAAAACAATCTTCTCCCACATATCGCGGTCAACGAAAGCCGGTTTTTGGTGCTCTGCGCAATCGACGATGAACTCGACGCCACCCTTTTCGATGGCGCTCCGGAAGACGCTGGCCAGATCCCGAGTGAACACCGCAACGTCCGTCTCCCGGAACGAAGCCTGCATGCGCCCAGCTTCCAAGCGGCTGAAGTCGAGCAAACTGAGAAGAGCCCCGAAATGATAAGTTATGGAGAGCCGGAAGAGCGTCAGCTGCCAAAATAGTATCCGAACCTGTTGACCAGCTTCAAAAGACGCTTCGCGTTCCGATTTATCAGATTGAGCCGTTGCGCTTGAATCGCCGTCGGTACGCTTAAACGATCACTTATGAGCTCTTCCAGCGGCCCAAGGATCAGCGTCAAAGGAGTCCTTAGCTCATGCGATACAGAGCTAGAACGACATCCGGTGAGTTTGCTGATGGATCCAAAACGGAGGCAAGCTCACACACACACACACACACACACACCTGAAGAATGCGGTTTTCGCCCGGTCGATGGCCGCCAGAGCCTCCGCTCGCTTGACTTCCTCCTCGTACGCGAGCACGGTTGCCATGCTCGCTGCTGTTTGCCGATACAAGAGTTCGATGAAAGTCCTGATAGCATGGAATCAGCGCGTGATTCGCAGGACTTGGACAGCACTTCGCCAACTATGCTGAGCCAACTTACTTGTAATCCTCATCGTACGGCCGCCTCGCACTCACACCGATGACGAGAACGCCACGGACCTCTTCCGCATCGCTACCGATGATGGGACACGTGACAACGATCTTCGAAGGATCACCCCAGCAACGTCCGTCGATGCCTTCGACGATGTTCTGTCCGTGCGTCTCCTTCGGCCCCCGCTGACGACACGCTTCCTGGAACGGCCACAGGTGGGCGGGATTGGCGAAATCTCCGTCGATGTCGATGGTCACTTGCTCCGCTGCCGCGCGATGGCCTCGAGAGATCCCCACGGTCTCGGCGAGGGTCAGCGTATAATAGTGAGAGTCGCTGCCATCTCCCTCTTGGTGCTCGCCGTGATCGACAGCCCCCGTGTAAAGAAGGGCGAAGGCAATGTCGCGGGTGTTGGCCGTCAGCACTTCGGCAGCTATAGAGAGAAGCTGCGTCATGGTCTTTGCCTGTCCGGCGTTGACGCTGAAATCGCGCAGTGTCTTCATCCGTCGTTCCAGCAAGACCTCAGCTGAACGGGAATAGGTTAAATATGACAGAATCATTCATGTCAAACCCTCGATGTACTCACCTGATTGTTCGAAATTCGGATTCAGCAATCCGCCAACTGAACCATCTTCCTGCCGTATTGGGATGTATGACCACTGATGGAAAGAAATTAGCGGCCACAAAAGAACGGAACATCCACAACCACATGCTCACATTGAAGTAGCCCTCCTCTGGATATCCTTTCCGCGTCATGAACAGAAGATCGCGGTCGTAGTATGTACCCGTCCCTGTCATACAAATATCCGCTTGCGGTTTCAAGTTGTGCCAGATCTGCGCGGAGCTCAGGCGTCAGCTGAGGAGCTATTGGTGCCACTTTCGCGCCAAAAACGCGCACCTCCTTCCAACCCTCTGGCCCGGGTTTTCCGAACAACCAGGGGTGCTTTCCACCGGCCACTGGAATATATGCGTCGTTGCTATACAGATACCACAGATTGAATATTTGCCATCCGACATGAGCTACCAAGGCAAGGGCAGCAATGAAGGGACTCACTAGAGCAGCACGTATGCCGGGCCCCACCAGATGGCCATCGGCGACTGAGATCCCATGACCAAAGAGAGCGTCGTGACTAGGGACTGCGGCCAGGAGGTGATGGGACCGAGTGGGGTGTTTGACCAGTCGTGGTTCCTTAAGAGCTCGCCGGTGATTCCGCCTCCCACGAGCGACTCGCTCAGCTGAAAGAGTTTCAAAGCCCGAATGTCAGTTCGACACGTGTCGGAGCGGACAAGGGGTGGCCGCTTTTGCCGGCCGACTTCGGACCGGAACGGTGAATCTGTACGCACCCGCTCGATCCGCATCCACGAGTCACTGGTTTGCAGCGCGGGCGAACTTTGTTGGAACGCTCCGTCCGCGCTGAGTTCCCTACGAGGCATGGGTTTCGCCGGTGGCGAAGGCGAGCGTCCCGACAGGACGGTGCCGGTCAGCACTACGAAGGTGTCCTCGAGCTGGACGGCGGACCATTCGATGTCGAGCGTCTCGGGACGTACGCCGACGGCAGTGGCGGAGGTGGATGGCGTGGACCACACTAGTCCGGTGGTGTACTTTGTCGAGGAAGCACCAGACTGCACGGCAAACGACAGCCAGTCCTCCATGTCCTTTGGGTTGTCAACGCGTAAGAGGTCCGCCAGAGGCTTTCCTTCAACGTCGAGCGACGGAAGTCCCACCGCCGATTTTGACAACGATGTGAGAGCCGGGTTGACGTAGACCACGGTCTCGTGGGACAGCTTCCCTGCTTCCCATCCGACCGGCTTCAACACCAACGCTGGAAGGGGCATCTTTTCGAGGTAGGTGATGAGACTGAGAGAGAGTGTGTCCCGCGCAGCTGGGCCCACGATCGGGCGGGACGGAGTTGGCATGTGAGAAGCAGCGCTGCCGCCAGAGTGGGACGACGAGTACGACATTGGCTGCGACGAACTATGTCACAAGCCAAGGACGGGAGGAGGGTGAGAGAGGAAGCCGAGCCGTCCCTGTCTCTCAGCCGTGCCGAGAGTTTCGAACTCTGAGCGGTGGGAGGGACGCTTTGCTGGGTTCAAGAGCTGTAAAAGAGTGGGTGTTCGGAGGCGGGGACGGGAACGCGCACTTGAAGCGGACGAGGTGTGACCGGGGGTGGGCCGAACGAGGCGATGCAACGGGTGGCGCCAAGAGTGAAGCCGTGAGGAGGTGTGGTCAGGAAAGAGAGAGAGAGAGAGACGCCTCGAAGCGCAAGGAGCCTTTGGGGAGGAAACTGCCGCTGGAGGGAGATGACCCGAGAGAGGAGCGTGGGCCCCTGTCTTCTGTTTTCCCTCTTTTGCTGAGGAGGTAGCCGATGCGAGTGGCTGCTGCTGCTGTAAAAGGGTTCTACGACCTGGCGCGTTACGTCCGACTGCAAGAACGTCAGAGTGTCAGGAGGCAGAGGACTACGGAGAGGGAGAGGGAGAGGGAGAGGGGGGGAAGAAAGCTGGGTGGCCGGTGTGCGCACGGGAAGGTTGGGGGAAAGGTTGCGTAGCCAAAGGGTTTCCCCTGTCGAGCCCTAGCCCTAGGCCGTTGTACCATCCCCTTGGGACGGTCTGGAACCGAACCATGCACCTTGACGGCGGTAAACCTCGTCGGAGGATCGCAGCGGATCTTGCTGTCCGGCACCTTGGCCCCAACTTTGCCACCACAAGTCAAAGCACATGAGTCACGCTCCCCTTGGCCGTCATGGCAGCAAGGCTGCACGAAGAGACCCATGGGCTTGCTATTACCGATCATTCTTGTAATTGTAACCCTGCAACCCATAGCATCCATCTGCACCTCCATCATGCCCCCCTCCCTCCGCCTCCACATGCTTCGGCCATCGCAACAGCCTGTGGAGCCTCGGCCATGCGTCGCCCGTGGTTCTCGATCTCCGTCAGCTCCTCCGAGATCTGTGCGAGGAACTTGTTCCCGGTCTCACGTTCCTCAAATCATGCATTGCAATGGTATGTGTAACGAGGACAGAGGGAACATCTGAGTGTCGACGGGTTGTCATACCTGACCGGGTGGGACGCCTTTGATGCACACCACGGTGCCGTTGAACTTGAGCTTGGTCGTTCCCGTCTTGAATTGGTGCTCGGAGTACCATATGAGTTTGCTGGACCGAACTAGGGTCCAGGGGATCCGATGGTCCGGGAGAGCGAGGAAGGTCGTGGTGCTGCCTTGCGTCCCGATGGATCTGTCCAAAAGGAGACGCAGGAAGGGATCAGGCTCTTGGACGAATTCCTGTTGATGTGACGCTTCCTTCGTTCTTACTTTGATGACATTGTGTGATCTGTGACGAACGTGGATGATGGTCGAGGGGCATGCAGGTTTGGAAAGGGGCTGCCAAAAGGTGGACAGTAATCTTTCAAGACAAAGACAGAGCGTTGGACAGGCATGGTTGGGTACACAAACTCCAGCAACGCCATGCATCCACATGGTCCACATTTCCGAATCAGCCTGTGGCAGTTGACCCACCAGGGCCTTGATCCTCTCCCACATTTTGCCAATCTTCATGACCTCCCTGCTCCAGAGCTTCGACCCTCTTCTGCATCTTGCCAACCTTCGCAGCGCTCTCCTCCTGGAGAGCCCTGACCCCCACACAAACCTCGTCGACCTTTCTATTCAACACCATTAGATTAACCTCAACAACCCCCCTCAACTCCTTCTCCCCCTCCTTCCGCCTCTCCACCTCCCTCTCGTGGTTCTCCAACTCGCACAGCTCTGTCGAAATCTGCTCCAGGATCTGAGCGCCGACCTTGCGTTCCTCGCCAGGACAGACGTTGTAGACCCAGATCTTGAGGTCGTCGAAGCCGAGCTTTGTGATGCCCTCCTGGGGGTCCTCGGTGGCGCACCAGACCAGCTTGCACCTGCGGACGGTGGAGCGGTGGTTGGGGATGGCGAGGAAGGCGGTCGTGCTGCCTTTGGTGCCGATGGGCCCGAGGGGAGAAGATGAGAAAAGGTGAGAAACAAGAGGCTTGGAAACTCGTGGGAAAAAACAAAAGACAAAAGGACACATTGCCCTTACTTTGACATGATGGGATGGATTGAAGGTTTGTCGAACGGAGACGGGTTGACAGAATGTGCACGCAGGTGGTTGGTGATGGGTGGTGATGGGTCGTCAAGGATATTCCCACACTGCATGGAGGGGATGATGCAGCGGGGAAGCAGGACGACAGGACAAGCATGGGACACGGCAGGGACACGGCAGGGACAAGGGGCAGAACGGAACGGCTGCAAACGTTGCGCGCTGTGATGAGTCACTGTGACACACACACACACTCCTGTCTCTTTCCAGTGACGTGAGCAAAACCCACTCACACACAACCCCTCTTCCTTCCTTCCCGAGCGTTTCCGGGTTGCGCCCATTACTATACAAACCCTCACCACAATGGCAATGTAAGTGGGCAAAAAGAAATGTCAAAACCAACACGGTAAACCCACCGTCGCTCGAGACTGACGCCCCGGGCGCCCGCGCGGGGGGGGGGGGCGGGGCGCGGGCGGCGGGGGGGGGGGGCCGGCG